>CAUYQV010114317.1:0-15402 GCA_963574575.1 Galagoides demidoff | reverse complement strand
GCCATGGCATCACAGCTCATAGCAACCTCCAACTCCTGGGCTCACGCGAGTCTCCTGCCTCTGCCTCCCAAGTAGCTGGGACCACAGGCGCCCGCCACAAAGCCCAGCCATTTTTTGGTTGCAGCCGTCGTTGTTTGGTGGGCCTGGGCTGGGGATTCGAACCTGCCACCTTAGGTGTACGTGGCTGGTGCCTTAGCCAATTGAGCCACAGGTGCCGAGGCAAGACAATGGAATTTCATGAGGGTGACAGGTCTCATGCTGTCACGGAGCCGTCTAACCAGGGGCAGGCTGTGAACACGCTTAGGAGGATGCAGCTGAGCCAGTGGAAGGAGAGATGTGCTTGCTTTGGAGAGCTAGGGAGAGGCATGCAGAGCAAGTTGCAGTCACTGGGCTTTTCCCCATGTGGGCAGGAGGGATGTGGCGTTCTAGGCAAAGAAGAACAGCGGGCATGAAGAGTTGGAGTTTTGGGAGACCACAGCATCCTGGAGGTTACCAGTAACCCATGGGGCAGCCGGTGGCATGTGCTGGAGATGTAACTAGAGAGGAAGGTCAGGGCGAGCTTAGAAGGGTCTGCCCTTAAGTTTTATCCCTATGATATGAGCTGCGGGTGGCCGTTTGTAAGTATAGAAGTCACAAGAAGAGCAAAGTGAGAATAGGCTGGAGGTAGGAGGAAGCTGGGAAGCCCGTGGGGAGGTGGCAGCCGTGAAAGCTAGAATTGTGTGAGCAGCATTTTGGAGGTAAAACCATCAGGACTTGGTGAGCACCTGTACACGATGCAGACAAGACTGAGGGAGTGGGCCTTAAGATGAAGCCAGTATGTTTGGCTGGACTGGCTGCTGCTCCCTGAGGTGTACTGGAGTGTGAAGGAGACTCATGAAAGCAGGGACCCTCTTTTCCCTGCTGAGCCCCAGTGTGAGGACAATGCCTGGCTCACAGAGACAATCAGTAAGTATTTATTGAATGAACATTTGAATAAAGTAGAGAGTACAGAAAAAGGAGCAAGTTTGGGTGAGCAGGAGGAGGCACACAACAAATCTGAGTTTAGGATGTATTGAGCATGAAGCTCTGAGCCATTCTCCTGTGAGGTTAATGCCATGAATATGGATACTATCTTTTGGGGGGAGTTGGAGAGGTTCTCCTTGCTTCCCTCTCTTTTTGCAGCCAGTTTGTGCAAATCCTTATTGGCAGTCAAACTACATCATCTTCTCTTGCTAGGGCTTAGTACCATATGTCGAGGGCTAAGGTCTGATGGATGAGTTTCCATAGGATCTTTCCACAATGCTGGGGGCACAGCTAGATTAACGATAGATGCCATTTACAAGCCAGTGGGTTTGAATGAGCCATACGTGAGTCATCTGTATTGTTTTGATAGCCATATGTTCTGCCCCCACAAGGTCTAGAGTGCTGGTTAGTCTGAGAGTTGATCACACATATGTGTCGCAGCAGCAGTCCACAAATCTTTGCTGCCATTCCCTCCCCTGGAACCTGGAATATTCGGTGACACCCCTTTGTCATGAGTGCCTCCTGTTCGATCTATAACTTAGAGCCATGGTAACTTGCCTTACTCTTCCAAGGGTTGCAAAATCAAATGGCAGCAGTGCCCAGGAGGGTGATAGAAAGGAACAAAATGAGCCAGGTGTAAAACAATTTTTGATAGCAGTATAGATTTAAGAAATTAACTTTCCTCTTAACTACCATTAGAGAAAAGCAGCATAAAATGGTGACAAATGGCAGCTGACCTTCAGTTTCATTGTCCAAGGGTCTGATGGGGAGCATGAAGGCTGTGGCTCTGCCAAGATGGCTGTGCCCTGCTGTGAAGGGAAGCAGCTGGTTCTCAGCACCTATCAGAGGTTGCCATGAGCAGCTGCATTGGTTGTCAGGTCTTAGCTTTTCAAAAGAAGCCAGAATCTGGTTGGTCCTTCCTTTCCCCCTCCCTTCTTTTTTTTATGAAATCCCTTCACTTTTCAATGTTGGCAAGTAAATTGTTTTTTTAAAAGGCATTATGTAGTGAGGCCCGGTGGCTTACCCCTGTAATCCTAACACTCTGGGAGGCTGAGGCTGGTGGATTGCTTGAACTCACAGGTTTGAGACCAACCTGAGCAAGAGGGAGACCCCCATCTCTACTAAAAATAGAAACAGTGAGGCAAGAGGATCGCTTGAGGCCAAGAGTTTGAGGTTGCTCTTAGCTATGAGGCCATAGCACTCTACCGAGGGAACAGCTTGAAATTCTGTCTCCAAAAAAAAGACATTATATAGATGAAAAAGCAGGGCCTGCATGGGAGGCTGTCCTTTGGTAACCCCTGCAGAGAGGATGTACTTAGTATCATTTTGGTTATACCAGCTATGCAGAAATACAAGTGATAGGAAGGACATCTCATCGTCATTTTGTTATAACTTCACAGGTAGACCATCTTCTAAAAATTTTTATACAAATTTTTTATCTATTTTTTCCTTTTTTTCCCATTGCCCATGGAAGATATGTGTACATGCATATATTAATAATTAATACTCATGTTGGAAAAAAAATCAAAACAACATGAAAAGGTATCAGGTAAAAAGCCCCCTCCCACCTGGCTCATTTCCACACCTGCATACCCTGCCAGGATCTCTTTAGACAGATCTCCTTTCCTCTCTCATAATCAACAGGTAGAATCATGTATAACCTACTTGGGACTTTGCTTAGTTTCCCCAACAATGTAGCATGATAGTTTTTCATGGTTAGTACCTCCAACATTTGTTTACTTAAGATAATTAATTTAGGTCCTGAACTTGTGTTCATTTATATAACTTTTTAGTCATTTCAAACATTTTGTTTGTACCTAATTGTAGCTTTTAAATTGTGTTTTGGCAGGGCCTGTGTGAAAGGACGTTTAAGCGTCTGTACCAGTACATGCTGAATGCTGGACTAGCCAAAGTGGTTTCTCTTCCCCTACAAGAGATACACCCTGAATGTGGACCCTGTAAGACAAAGAAAGGTAATGGCAGATCTCAGCTTGTTCCCTTGGCTGGATAAAGGACTCTTTCCTCTTCTTTTAAGCTCCTGAGCCTCCCTTTCTGATCCCGGTTTGCCTTATGGCATGACTTCACATGTTCATTCAACTGCTAATGCCTCAATGCCTGGCTCAGAACCTTCCATATGAAAAGTATGCAGAAAATGTTTGCTGAGCATAAACAGTTCTTTTCTTTTCTTTTTTTAAGAGACAGAGTCTCATTTTATTGCCCTCGGTAGAGTGCTGTGGCATCACGGCTCACAGCAACTTCCACCTCCTGGGCTTAGGCGATTCTCTTGCCTCAGCCTCCCGAGTAGCTGGGACTACAGGCGCCCGTCACAACGCCCAGCTATTTTTTTGTTGCAGTTTGGCTGCAACTGGGTTTGAACCTGTCACCCTGGGTATATGGGACCAGCACCCTACTCACTGAGCCACAGGTGCTACCCAGTTCTTTTCTTTTTCTTTTTTATTTTTATTAACAAAAACAGTTCTTACTTCAGCAAACATCTCTTTGGGGTGTCCTTCAACATCTCAAATTTACAGTGCCCAAAAAACAAGTTCACGTTTTCTTTCCGACACTAAGCCACTTTCCATTCTTTTTTTTTTTTTTAGAGATAGAGTCTCACTTTGTCACCCTTGGTAGAGTGCCATGGCGTCGCAGCTCATATTAATCTCCAGCTCTTGGGCTTAGGCGATTCTCTTGCCTCAGACTACAGGTACCCACCACAATGCCCAGCTATTTTTTGTTGTAGTTTGGCCAGGACCAGGTTCAAACCTGCTACTTGTGGTATATGGAGCCGGCACCCTACTCACTCAGCCACAGGCACCACCCCACTTTCCATTCTTTAGCCAGCCATTATTAAGTACCAGCTCTGTGCTGTGTACTGTCATCATCTAGCCCTGTAAGGTGGGTGGTATTATCACAATTTTCTATGTAAGAAAATTAAAGTTAAGAGATGCTAAGTAACTTAGCAATCAGTATGCAGCAAAACTAGGAGTTGAGCCTTCTAAGAATAGTTAAGCTAAGGACAATAACCTGTAAAACTTAAAAAACCTTCCTTGGTCCTTTATTTTTCTCTGTTCTTCACTTCTGTCCCATGCTGTTTGGCCTCCTAACTAACCAAAATGATTTTAAAAGCGGAGGATTAGAGCTTTAACTGGAAAGTGATAGTCAGAATATATGCATTTCTCCACACTCCACCATAGTGATGACAGGGATATAAAAGGAATCAGCCCTCAAGTACAAAGAGAATGGGACAGGAAATGACAGCCGAGACAGCTGGCAACAACATTTTGGTTCTCAAAGGCAGATGGATAAATGGTGACTGATGGAACAGACTGGGAAAGCTAAGTGTGTGTGAAGTGTGATAGCCAAGAATCGACACCTCCAAACTTGAAATAAACTAAAACATTGGAGCTTCCAGGTTCTTTTGAAAGCAGAAGTTTAGATGGGGCTACAGATAAGAGGATTGGCTGATAATGCATGTGGGAAGTTGTACCCCCTTAAGCCCTTTCCCGGAAAGACATAAGTCTGGAGTTATCTCAAAAGAGCTTGTGCCAGAGGGTTTCTAGACTTAGAGATGTGATACCAGGCTGGGGATAGGGCATTGTGCCCAAAACGGATATGTGACAATCTCCATAGGTGAGAGTCCTCCCAACTGCCATTCCCTTCTTGGCTATTTCTTGGTTTATGCTGTTGTTTGATGTATTTCCTAAAAGGGAACGTGAGCTCTTAGAACCAGTTGGCTTCTAGGATGCTAATGGGCAGACTTTCAGTCCCCTATGCCAGAGCTGGAGATTTCTTTAATGAAGAAACTGGCAAGTCCAAGAGGAAAGTCTCCCAAATACTGAAATTCAGAGGTTTGTCACAAATAGCAGCCCCTGCTGGCTCACCCTTCACTGAAGCCCACCTGATAGTAACCTCTCCCTCCCTCTTCCCTACCCTTTGGAACACAGGGCTTCGGGCAGCATGTTACTGTCCCGCCAACTGTTTGAGGAAAATGTAAAAAAAAAAAAAAAATCATAGGAAACAAAAAAAGTGAGGAGCAGAAGAACAAAAAAAGAATCCTCAGAGAAGAGAAACTTTTGATTCCATGAAACCAGAACAAGAGGCTAGACAGAAGAAACATGCAGATATTAAATTGAACCCTTGGAAATAAAAAGAACTGTGACTGTTGCAATTAAAGATTTAATGGAGATGATAAGATAAAAGTTGAGAAAAATCTCTCATAAAGAGCAAAAACTCAAAGGAGATAGAAAATGGGAGAGCTGACTCTGCGCCTGTGGCTCAAGTGGCTGAGGTGCCAGCCACATAACACCTAAGGTAGTGGGTTCAAATCTAGCCCAGGCCCGCCAAACAACAATGATGGCTGCAACCAAAAAACAGCCAGGCATTGTGGTGGGTGCCTGTGGTCCCAGCTACTTGAGAGACTGAGGCAGGACACTCACTTGAGCTCACAAATAGCAGCCCCTGCTGTGGGCTGCTATTTGGAGGTTGCTGTGAGCTGTGATGCCACAGCACTCTACCCAGGGGGACAGCTTGAGGCGCTGTCTCAAAAAAAAAAAGAAAAGAAAAGAAAATGGGAGAGCCAAATTGAAAATAAGAGACTGAACTTAAAATGTCTAATCTCTGCATGATAATGGTTCCAGAGAGAGTGTGTGTGAGTGTGAGTGTGCACAGGAGTGCAGAAGAGATTGTGTGAAATGACGTAGGAATTTCCCCAGTTCTTAAGGACAGAATTTTCCAGATCATAAGACCTATCAGGTGCCTAGAAAATGAACATAAAGAAACCCACACAAAGATACTAAGACTTCAGAGATCTGGAGATAAAGGGCCTCCAGAAAGGAGACATCAGTCAGACTTCCCAGCATGACTAAAGCTAGAAGGTGATATAGCAGCAATGCCGTCAAAATTCTGAAGGAAGGAGACTTTCGATATGGTGTCCTTTTTTCAGCTTTACTGCTGAATACAGTCAGGAATGAAAACTAGGACACATTTGTACCTGTCCACACAATTCATCTTCCATGTTCCCTTTTGTGAAGTTAGTGGAGGGTGTATGGCATCAAACAATAAACTAAGAGGCAGGAAGGCATGGAGTCCAGGAAGCAGAGGAGCTGATGAAAAACACCAGGGAGAAGGTGAAAAGACATTGGAGTGACAGGTTCAGAGAACAAGCAGTCCCTCCAGGCACAGGGAGGAAGGCCTGTGGGGGCCATTTAAATATTGCTGAATGCACCTGAACATACTGAATGGGAGCTGTGCTTTCATGCTCAGAAAGTCTGGGTGTGGATGAGTAATAGGCACATGGAAAACCAAGCAAATGGAAACAAATGAGTTATTAACTCAAAGGAAAACCAAAAGGTATACAAGAGGATTGCTTAGGGTCTGTGTGCATGACTTTGTAGGCATAGCAGGTAACCTGTGGAGACTGCCTTCATCAATGTGCTGAATGGGGTCGGGTCCACAGCATCCCCAGCACCTAGTTTGCTGCCCTGTAGAAAACAGGCAGCAATACTTGTTGGTGGAATGTGAACTATCAGTCTGAGAGAACTTTGTGTCTGAGAAAAGTCTTGTGGAGGAGATAGTGACACAGATAGATAATTACACTATTACAGATGTATAATCAAAGAAGGAGCAGCTAGAAGGTTGGGAAGCCCTTCTGGAGCAAAACCTCATCTTAGAGTCCCTAGCTCTTAACATATTCTTCATTGCTGAGTAAATGTGTGGTTGATTGAATGATTGGAACTCAAGGGAAGGAGTGACATCAGCCTTTGAGTAGAGAGGAAATTAGAAAGGATTGCTGGGTCCTGTGGCAAGGAAGAAAAGGTTCACAGAACTGAGAGGTGTCCTGGGGAACTTAACTGTTTGGAGATTCTTTAGTATTTAACTTAGAAGTCTGATGTTCTTAATATTTAAAATACCCATGGCCTATGTATCTATTAATCATTTTTATTTCCTGAGCTGTTGGAAGAAAGGTATTAAAAATAAACAGACTGGGGTAAATTTATCTTTAAAGAGAAACTAAAGAGGAACCTTAGTTCCTTAAATAGCCTTCTTTGCTGGGCAAGCAACCTTAGAGAAAGGCTTCCCTCAAACTTGAGTTCCCTGGAAATTAACCATTTGAAGCTAACAGACATCTAAATAAGCTTTGAAGCATGACAGCCCTGGGTTAGAATTCTTGTTCCATCACTTTCTGGTAGGGTAATTTTCAGCAAGTAGTTGACTTTGTACATCTCACCTAGATACTCTGGAAGTGGGAATCAGTCTTAGTTTCCAGGGTGTTATGGGGCTTACAGGTGACAGCAAACACAAAGTAGAGACCACAAACAGGTGGCATGTAGGTCAAATCTAGCACTTTTTAGTATTATGTTTTGTTTGGCTCACAGTGTTTGTTTTGGTCAAATTTGTTTGTTTGTTTTTTGAGACAGAGTCTCACTCTGTGCCCTGGGTAGAGTACCATGGCGTCATAGCTTATAGCAGCCTTAAACTCTTAGGTTCAAGTGATCCTCTTGCCATACATAGCCTTCTGAGTAGCTGGGACAACAGGCACCCACCACAACGCCCTGCTATTTTTAGAGATGTGGGTCTCACTGTTGCTCAGGTTGGTTGTAAGCTCCTGAGCTCAGGCAGTCCACCCGCCTTGGCTGCCCAGTGTGCTAGAATTTTTTTTTTTTTTTTTGAGACAGTCTCAAGCTGTTGCCCTGGGTAGAGTGCTATGACATCACAGCTAACAGCAACCTCAAACTTTGGGCCCAAGCGATTCTCTTGCCTCAGCCTCCCAAGTAGCTGGGACTACAGGCACCTTCCACAACACCCAGCTATTTTTGTTTTTGTTGTTGTTGTTATCATTATTGTTTTAGCTGGCCCTGGCCAGGTTCAGAACCACCAGCCCTGGTGTACGTGGCTGGCGCTCTACCCACTGAGCAATGGGCGCCACCCCAGAGTGCTAGGATTATAGGCATGCGCCACCATGCCCAGCCTGTTTTTATCAAATTTGTTACTAGCATTTAAAAAGCAGAAATTTTCACCTGAAATGTTTGACTTTTAACATCTCTGTAAAAACAAAATTAGGCAACATTGGACTGCATTTATTAAATAGCAGTTGGCTAGGTAGAGAAGTGCTGTTTCATTTCTATGGTACCTGCCTTCATTATCACCGAGAACACCCTACTTCACTCTGGTGAAGGTGATCAAGGATCATCTCCCTGACCCTTGGAGGTGCTCCCATCCCTAGGACCTGCATAGTGAGTGGTTCTAGTCATCTCCTCTCTGGGGCTGAGAGGAGACATCACAGAAGAAGAGTCAGCAGGACTCAGAGCACAGATAATGGTAGCTTCAGCACCTCATGTGAGATTAAGAGGGCAGGCACCCAGGATAACAATCAGAGTATTTAGACTTTCACACGTTGAGCCATTCTGATCACAGGAGGCTCATCTCATTCCCATAGTGGTCCCTTTGCCTACTTCTGTGCTGCTGAGGCTGGAAGCCCAGGCTCATGGTCAGTCCTTCTCTTACTTCTGTGGTGCATCCCATCTCAGTTATTTATCAGTGTGACTTTTTTTCCAAGCTAGGTTGTAAGCTCCTGAAGGATGGTAGCCACACCTCTCACATACTTTATATACTTTATGCCTGTGCCACGTCTGCTTGGAACAGACTAGAGACCAAATCCATGCTTAGCACATTTAATTAAGTGCCACTTCAGTTACTTTTCTTGGGCAGGAGATGGGATGAATACACAGTTTTCAGAGTTTTTTTTTTTTTTTAAGTTGGTCCCTTGAGCTTTGTTCTAATTTGCAAAATTAATATAAAAACTTCCTTTTAAGGCATTATGGAGTAGAAAAAACTTCAATAATAAATGAAAATGATGTATTCCTTCATGTAAATTTACAGGTGTGCCTAGGATATAGTATGCAAATTATTTCTAAAATTCCTTAAAGAGAGCAGTGCCTGTAGCTCAGTGGGTTCAAACCCAGCCCAGGCCAGCTAAAATAACAATGACAACTGCAACAACAACAACAACAACAAAAGAAGCTAGCCAGGTGTTGTGGTGGGAACCTGTAATCCCAGCTACTTGTGAGGCTGAGGTAGGAGAATCTCTTGGGCCCAAGAGTTTGAGGTTTCTATGAGCTGTGACGCCACAACACGCTACCCAGGGTGACTCTGTCTCAAAAAAGATAAAAATAAAATTCCTTAAAGAGCTTGGATTTAGGCATATTTGAAATGGATATTTTATTGCATAGAATGTTGCAGTGATCTGTTTTGCAAAAAGTGTAAAAAAACCTTCATAATGAAAACCATCATCCTGAACTGATCTGTTTTACAAATTTGGATTATTTTCTTCAAGTCTTTACCAGTCATCCTGTGTTTAAAATTGTGTTGAGAAAAGGAAGGAAGAGAAATAGAAGTTAACTTTGCAATCCCTCAGAAAATGATCCCAGTTGGAACCAATTGACTACAGCTGTGCTTCCTGGGGCTGATGACTGAGATGGTCATTTGAGTGGTTTTCCAGGTTCAGTGACAAGATGAGTCTAGCATTGAAAGAGATGGGAGAGTGAATGACACTAGTCATATTCCCCTGTTTACTGTGGACTCTCCTCATAGCTATTGCCTCTGTGTAATACTCCTGAAACCAATCTACTGATTACACTCCTTTCACAACAGAATCCACCCTGACTTTTGTAGACATTAATAGGCTGATCTAAAATTCATAGGGAATTGAAAAGAGAGGTAAAATAAACCTGAAAAAGAAGATTAAAGTGGGAGAACGTCCCACTTTCAAAACTTAATGCAAAGCAAAGTGTGATATTGGTACAAGGACAGACATAAAGATGAATGGAATAGAATTGAGAGTCCAGAAATAAACCCATATGCCTGTGATCACCTGATTTGGGGCAGGGTGCCAAGACCATTTGATAAGAAAAGAATAGCCAGGGTGGCGCCTGTGACTCAAAAGGGTAGGGCGCCGGCCCCATATGCCAGAGGTGGCAGGTTCAAACCCAGCCCTGGCCAAAAAATAAATAAACAAATAAATGATCTTTCTAAAAAAAAAAGAAAGAAAGAAAAGAATGGCCAGTCACTAAAGGCTGTTAGTGTATGATTCTTTTTATAGGGAAATCCAGAAGTGGATCAGTGAGAATTTAGGGTAAGGGCAAGCAGAGAGAGGAGTGATAGCTAATGGGTTTGGGTGATGTGAATGTTCTAGAGTGGACTGGTGATGGGCATGTAGACCTGTGCATAAGCTCAGCAAAGATTGATTTGTGTAGGTTAAATGAGTAAATTGTGTGATGTGTTAAAACTTAAAAATTTATATAAAATAAAAACCAAATCATGAATCATTAGTAGGTGAGCACCAGCAGTCCCAGCTACTAAAGAGGATGAAGCAAGGGGATCACTTGAGTTTGAGGTTGCTGTGAGCTATGACAGCATAGCACTCTACCAAGGGACACTGTGAGCCTATATCTCCTAAATAAAATTTAAAAAAGACAAGAATCATTAACAGGATACAGCAAACCATGAACATTAACATGGCAAAAGGAGGCATTTAAAAAGCTAGTCAGATTGAGGTCTAAAAGCTAAGAAAAAAAGATAAATGAGCCCTTGCAAGAATGATTTAAATGCAATAAATAAAGGCTTTAAAGAACTTTGAACCAAAACACTTGAATTAAAAGGAATGAGGATCAGAAAAGCAAAAAGGATAAAAGTGAGCATAAACATAAGAAGAATAGAAAAAGATTGTCAGAAATTTTAAAATCTTAGAAAATTAATGGTGCTGGGGGCACAATGATTAAAACAGTTAAAAATAAGCAAGATTTATGTTAACAGTGACCAAAGTGATTAAAGGTTACTAGCTAAAAAAGTTTAAAGTGATTATTGTCATTAATAGTTAAGTAAAAGAAGCAAAAGCATGTTAATATGACAGAAGTTATTAAAGGCAGAATTTAGAACAGAAGTAGGATCCACTGGGATGTGAATTCCTGGGCTTCCTAACTGCTGTAGGGGCCCAGCCACTTGGGGAGCACCCTCTGTCAGGAACAGCTGTCTTCCCTCTGCTACCATCCTCCAGGAGGGAACATCCCCTCAGTCCTGCAGACAGTGGGAACCCTCACTTTTATCCTTTTTGTTTTTCTGATCCTCATTCTTTTTAACTAAAGGGCCATGGGGGTAGGGAAGAATTTCAGAGAAACTGGGGCAGATGTCTGACCTTTCTGGGGTCTAGCCAGGCTGACTGCTTTGGAGATGAGAAGGGAATGCTCCTTGAGCTGGGGAGAGCTGACAGCAAGTGTAGGAACTTACGATCATGTGCATGTCCACACAGGGTGACCAGCCTGCAAAAGAGGTGTGCCTGGGGACAATACAGTGACTGGAATGTGTCTCAGAGAGGTGACTGTTATGATCTTAAACAGCTAAACAGCACCTGGCTCAGAGCCCTGGAGAAAGGTTCCCTGTTGTCTCACTGTCATTATGTTTATAGCACTGTGGTTTATACCCAGCCTTTCCCATCCATTGGTCACATTTTAAAACTTGTGGGACCTAAATGAGTCAGTCACTAACTCATCCCTGGGGTTGGGGAGAGGGTGACATTTGCACTGGATATTTAATTATGGCTCTGAAATGGCAAGCCATGAACATTTATACGATTTACTAAACTTTTGTAAGCCCCCATGTGTATTATCATCAATACATTTATTGCCTTGTAAATTAGTAAGAAAAACCTTAGACTATGTGGGCTTGCCTAAGGCCATTAAAAAGTGAAAGGAACTGGGCAAGAGACCATATAGTATCCTATTTTGTGACCAGTTGGAGTAGGAGGAAAGGGGGAGAAGAAAAAAATATCACAACAATATCCAGACAGTGTGCCAAGTGTTACTTCTTTTATTCTCATCCTTCCAACTCCACCATCTTGTCAGTACTATTCTTTCTCTTCATTTCACTGATGAGAAAATTGAGGCATAAGACACGTGGCTGTGGTCTCAGAGCCAGTAATTGCTGGTGCAGGGATTTGAACACAGAGAGGGTATCTCTTGAGCCCGTGCATCAGCCAGTTCTTCCACTACCTCCCATGAGAGACTGGGCTGAACTCGAGAAAAGGGAAGTTAGGTGAACCAGGGGACAGGGGCTACGGGGAAAGCCAGCCAGGGCCAGCTCCCAGGACCTATGGGTCTACAGATTTGGACTCCCTTCCAGGCCTCCTGCAAAACAAAAACTAAAACATCCTGCACTTGGCATAGAAACTCTGTGCAGTCTACCTTTCTTCACATTCTCATCATCATTCCTGGTTCTCCACTTCCTCAGCATGTCCTTTTCTACCTTGGAGTTTTGGTTTATGCTGTTCCTCTGCCTGGAACACCTGTCCTCTTCTGTCTTACCTACTAATCCTAACATATCCTTTACTATCCCACCCAAATGTCACCTCCCCTGCCTAGCCCACACTCTTGCCTTTCTCATTTCCAAGCTCTGTGCATGCTTGAAGCAGAGCCCTGAGGACATGGTAGCATATTTCTCAGTGTCCCCAGCTCCTCCAGTAGCTGTCCAGCCAGAGCGCATGCACTGAGCACCTAGTGTGTTTCCAGTGTCATACTAGGGCACCTCGTTTACTCATTTGGGCCTTGCTACTGGCTCATTCTAGACATGCTGTTAGAATTAGCCCTGTCCTCGCTACTGGTTCATTCTAGACATGCTGTTAGAATTAGCCCTGTCTTACTGATGAGGAGCTTTGATCTCAGAGAGATAAGTAGTTTCCCCATGGGAGAGCCAGATTCAAATCCAGGCTTCTGTGAAGCCTGAGCACATTATCCTTTCTGTGCTGCCTGGCCTCTCAGATGCGACCTTTTGTAGGAGCAAGAAACCTGCCTTATCCGTCTGGATATGTTCTGGGCCCAGTAAAGAATAAATGCTTGTGGAATCAAATTGAATCAAAGGCCCCAAGTTATTTTCTGAGATTTTCAGCTCAGGTGCTAGGTATGACACAAGATCCTGAAAAGCTGTGTTTTCCCAGAGTTCTAGTAATGACAGCAGTCATGATAAAAGCAGCAGCAAGCATTTATTAAGCATTATGATCTGGTTACTCTGAAGAAGTCCCCATTCTTATCCACAGTTTATACCTAAGGAGACTGAGGCCTTGAGGACACTTCACTTAGCCAAGTCATACATCTGGCAAAGGCTGACAGAGGCAGTGTTGACACAGAGCCCATACTTTTTTTTTTCTGAGACATAGTCTCACTATATTGCTCTTAGAGTGCTGTAGCGTCACAGCTCACAGCAACCTCAAACTCTTGGTCTCAAGCAATTCTCTTGCCTCAGCCTTCCATGTAGCTGGGACAAGTCCACCACAACGCCCAGCTATTTTTTTGTTGTAGTTGTTATTGTTGTTTGGCAGGCCCAGGCTGGATTCCAACCCACCAGCTCTGGTGTGTGTGGCTGGTGACCTAGCTGCTGAACTATAGGCATTGAGCCAAGAACCCATACTTCTACCTGTCCCGTTGCCCTGGGGTGTAGACAGTGGCAGCCTCCTCCACCATTGTAGGCTGCCTTGAATTATGTAATTCCTGCCTCTAGTGAGGCTGCTGTGCACTTGGGCTGTGGGCTTGCTGACTGTTTCTTTTGCCCACACTACCTGAAGGACTCCCAGCACTAGCCAGCCTGTCTTCCTGCTCGGATGTGTGTGTGTCTGTGTGTTTGGGGGATGGGGCAGAGGAAACACTGTGAATCTGTATGACATCTGCCTGGCTCACCAGTAGGATTGCTCATTTGCTTGTGACCCTTTAAGAGAAAAGCTGTCCTGGGACTCACTTGTTCCTATCTTGCTTTTGTTCTTTCCCAGGTTAATCGCAGTCAAGAGCACCGTTTTGCTAGGAGGCTAAATGAGAATTTTCAGTGGGCGTGTGAAAAACACAGGCTATTAATTCCACTTCACAGCTATTACCCTGGGTTCTCCTTTGTAGTGAGTAGTGCTTTCTGAAAGAAATTGGGAATTCTAGCCTGGCCAGGTAGCCTGGTGTGGAAGACATTGGTTAGATCACATGACCCCTCTGAGCATCAGTTTTTTTCCTAAAATAGCAGTAATAACTTGCAGAATCCACATGATGAGTAAGTAAAATAGCTTCTGAAAACACCTAACAGTGCATCATAGTAGGTGCTCAATGAGGCTTTATTCCTTCCCTTTTCCCTCTCTGGGTCTTCAAAATGTCTAAATTCAGCCTGACCTGGATCTTGGGCACAAAAGCTCTATGTGACTCCTTTGTGTTGAACTGCTGACATTAGTGTGCCATCTCTCTAAAATGCCTAAAACGCCTTGTGCTTGTGAGTGTGTGCTGGTCCTATCTCTCTTGCCTTTGTTCCTGGAAAGAAAGCCCTGAAGATCAGTGGTTGCCATTAGCAGGTCCCCATTTCCTCCGAGGGGAATTGCTGGTAATTGAGGTGGCAACTCAAATGGAGTGATGAGCTGCATTCATCCTTGATTACATGGGCTTACTCAGGTCTTACCCTGGCCCCTTTTGCTTTTGGCTTTAGCTGACATGTCGTCTGGACCAGACTCCTGAAGAAAGACAACCAGGAGCTGAAGGGATTTTAATAATCAAAACTGAAATTTTGAGGCTAGTAGAACTGTGGGAATGGCATAAAGGGCTAGTGGAACTAATTCCAAGTGGTCCCTTGGAAGCATGATGCACAGACTACACTGCTTTTCATCATTTACCTGCCTTGTCCCTTGCAGTTCTCCCATAGCCCTGTGGGGCTGAACACTGTTGTTAGCCCTAGTTTCCATTTGAGGTTGAGAGTGGTCAGCCAGCTTGGCCAGTCTCTTCCAATGGTGGCAGGACTCATGGCCAGCTCTGTGGCAGTTCTGATCTGTGCTGGATTGCTTACCTAACAAGGATTTCCACAGTAAAGGTGTGCATGACACAGCTTAGGGAAGGGGTGTTTCTGGGGTTGGCATGTTGAGAAGGAGCAGAGCCTGACCCAGTGTGAGTAAATAAAACTTGTCTGAGGGATGAGAAGAAAATGTGGTTAGGATTCATAGCAAGGAAATTAGCTGTGCTATGTGTCATAGGCAGAGCCACACACCCTGTTGCCCAGCACCCATCAGCAGGCTGGCCCTTGCATGAGTCCCTTCAGGCCTCCCCAAAGCCACCACAGCCTTATTAGTGCTATAGGTCCTCCTCTAGGTCTCACACTCCTCCTCATCAATCTTGGGGCTACTGGCTCGGCGCCTGTGGCTCAATCGGCTAAGGCACCAGCCACGTACACCTAAGGTGGCGGGTTCGAATCCTCAGCCTGGGCCCACCAAACAACAATGATGGCTGCAACCAAAAAATGGCCGGGCGTTGTGGCGGGCGCCTGTGGTCCCAGCTACTTGGGAGGCAGAGGCAGGAGACTCGCTTGAGCCCAGGAGTTGGAGGTTGCTATGAGCTGTGA
>CAUYQV010114316.1:0-23025 GCA_963574575.1 Galagoides demidoff | reverse complement strand
TTGTTTCAAAATGATGAAATATTTCTAACCACTTGTTCTCTATTGTGATTTTTGCTGATGCCCAAGAGTTAACCTTTTCCTTATCAATCTATTTTTTTTAATAATGATACCTCGTAAGTTGTAAGTGTCACTTTCAAGGCCGGCACTAGACTTTTTGCTGCCACTATAAAATATAAATAATACAAGTACTGTCTGCTAAATTCATGAAATAAATAAATAAATTACTTACCTAAATTATCTGAATAGCTGATTTATTGACATCACTGGTTTAACTAGCACGCAGTATGATGTCTGAGAGACAGTTACAAAATGTTTTTAGTGGTTGCCAATGCCAAAAAATGCCATTGTTCATTAAGTCCAAACAATGGTGGTCGAATTCTAACAACTGATCAACAATGCGAACTTTGATAAGCAGTTCTTGATAATTAGTTCTCAACAATTATTTGTTATTATTAAATTTTAACATTGAAAAATTAACAAAAATAATATAAAACTCATATCCTGGCGAAATAGCCACATGGCAGCTGAAAACTGTATATTCCCTTCCTGTTCTCCCGCCATTCCCTAGCTTGTCCTGCATTCTTTCCAAAAATCGGGACTTTTTTAAAACACCATGGGACATAAGACAAATTGATAAAAATCAGGACTGTCTCGCCAAACGTGAGACATCTGGTCACCTTGTATGGGTTTTATTGAAAGATAAATAGATAAGGGGGAAGAAAGTCAGAGGCCCCAGCAAACCAAGAGGGGACCTAAGTGGAAAGCCCATGTGGGTCTTCTGTCTAGGGGTTTATATACTGCTTTTCCTATCCTGGGGGCAGAGGGTTTGGGGGAGTGTTGAGGGACCTAACACAGCCACACACAAACCCTTCCTGGGAGATGGAAAGTATGTTTGGAATATGTCACAACCATTTGGCGCCAGGCGCCTGTGGGCAGAAATTAATTTTAAAACTGCCATAGTGCAGAGGAATGTGGTCCTTGCAGTCTGCTGCAGGCAAGCTCTTTGCTCCAGGAGAAGCACCCTAGATGAGACATCAGTCAGGC
Organism: Galagoides demidoff; assembly: GCA_963574575.1. NCBI lineage: Eukaryota > Metazoa > Chordata > Mammalia > Primates > Galagidae > Galagoides > Galagoides demidoff. The sequence continues at coordinate 21,981 of CAUYQV010114316.1, read as the reverse complement.
TGCTTTTTTATGACTTTGTGTCCAGAGAACTCAGCCTGTAAAGGGCCTGTTTGTGCCTAGAGATGGGGGTCTGTGGTCAGACTGATTTCTGAACCTACTTCGGCCTAAAAAATGGGGAGGAGGTGTGACATTCAGCTGGCCGTTCAGGGCGATGGAGTTTCTCTACTAGCACCATGGCTCAATTTGCCCATAACCTCAAAGAGAAGGGGCCCGGTGGTGATGAACTCCACTGTGACTTATTCAAAGCTTCTATTGGCCACATTTTGGTGCTACACCAACGTTGAGCTGGTTCTTCTAACCCAGTGATTCTCAACCTTCCTAATGCCTCCTAATGCCGTGACCCTTTAGTACAGTTCCTCACGTTATGGTGACCTCTAACCATAAAATTATTTTTGTTGCTACTCCATAACTGTAATTTTGCTATTGTTAGGAATCGTAATGTAAGTATCTGATATGCAGGATGTATTTTCATTGTTACAAAGGGGTTGTGACCCACAGGTTGAGAACCACTGCCTAATACCTGCTGAGATCCCTGGAGTTTTTCAGAACCTGAAAAAAAAAAAAAGTCAATAATTCTCAAACTGATAGCTTCAAACAGCTCACGGTTAAGTGAGGCTGAATCCACCATACTGGGAGATAATCTCTTTCTTGACTGCTGAGAGAGATATTTACTTTTCTAATTCAATATCTGAAGAGAAATGATTGGACTGTTTTATGTATTAGTTTCCTAGGAGTCTTCTACTATAGCAAAAAGAAACTGTGGAATGGTTTGGTGGCCACTGAGGTGTGGATATAGTTTTATGTTGGTGAGATCATAGGCAAGCATGGCATCATTGGCTATAATGTTTGAAGACCAAGTTTTAACATCTGATTGCATTTGACTTATTATGGTAGTGGACCATGTGTGATCAGACTGTTATCTGAATAAAATGTGTCCAAAAAATGGGTGGGTCCCTGTCCAGCCCTGAATGGGGGAACACTGTATCAATAGTATGTTAATGATCCCCAACTTTGGAAAATGTACATGGTATGAAACTTTAGTGCTATGTCAAAAATAAATGTGTGATAATTAAAAAAAAAAGAAGTAGTCATTAAAATAATCTTAGAAGTAAGGCAGTGCCTGTGGCTCAAAGGAGTAGGGCACCAGCCCCATATACCAGAGGTGGCGGGTTCAAGCCCAGCCCTGGCCAAAAACTGCAAAAAAAAAAAAATCTTAGAAGTAATATTATATAAGGAGAGAGGTGTCTAGCTGTTTTAAGCCAGTAGGCAGTCTGCATTAGTCAGAGCTTAGGAGGTGCTAACAGTTTTAAAGAATTCCCCAGGGTGGCACCTGTGGCTCAGTGTGTAGGGTGCGAGCCCCATATACCAAGGGTAGTGGGTTCAAACCCAGCCCCTGCCAAACTGCAACAAAACAATAGCCAGGCGCTGTGGCAGGTGCCTGTAGTCCCAGCTACTCGGGAGGCTGAGGCAAGAGAATCACCTAAGCCTAAGAACTGGAGGTTGCTGTGAGCTGTGATGCTACAGCACTCTACTGAAGGTGACAAAATGAGACTCTGTCTCTAAAAAAATAAATTAAATTAAATTAAATTAAAAAAAGAATTTTCCAACTCTAATTTTTCAGTTTCTCTTCTCACTAACTGAAATTTTGTCTCAGCATATTACCTTAGTTTAACTCATCAATATGGTTTATCTTGCTGTATTTATACCGATGTTGATAGATTTCTGCTCTCTCTCTTTTTTTTTTTTTTGACCAGGGCTGAGTTTGAACCTGCCACCTCTGGCATATGGGGCCAGCGCCCTACTCCTTTGAGCCACAGGCACCGCCGTAGGTTCCTGCTCTCTTAATTTATTTTCTATTTTTATTTACTTATTTATTTGTAGTTTTTGGCTGGGGCCAGGTTTGAACCCACCACCTCGGGTATATGGGGCTGGTGCCCTACTCCTTTAGCCACAGGCACCGCCCCCTTTTTTTTTCTTTACTCTTTTGGAAATTTGCAAATTACCAAAGTAGTGTACCCATATACCTGTTGTACCAAAACAAATAGTCCAGAGGGTATTAAAGAAAGTCTCCTGCCTGTGCCTTAAAGTAAAGTATGCGCATGTGTATCCTTCACATTTTTTTCTTGCTCAGGAAAGTAAATATTCATTTATATTGGGTTGTTTTCTTCTTTGTCCCTCTTCCTCCTTCGTGCTGTCCCTCTTTCCTTCCTTTTAAATAAAAATGAAATGATCTCTCTGAAAAGATATCCAAAAACTGATAATCAAGTTATCTTTAGGGCAGGAAACCAGGATTCCTGGGAACAAAGATGGAAGAGAATTTTGAATGTGTGCCCCTTGTGCGCTGTTTGCTTTTTTATTCCCCCTTTTTACCATAGACACAATACCGATTTAGAAACATTCTCTCCTAATCAGTTTTCTCTGAAGCATTCCATCATGTGTAGTGTTTTCTGTAACTTTGCCTTACCATTAGTGACGTGTTTTTTAGATTTTCTTTCCTTTTCTTTTCTTTTTTAGAGAGACTCTCACTCTGTTGCCCTGGGTAGGGTGCCATAGCGTCACAGCCCACAGCAACCTCAAACTCTTGGGCTCAAGAGATCCTCTTGTCTCAGCCTCCCAAGTAGCTAGGACTACAGGAGCCTGTCACAACACCCAACTAATTTTTCTATTTGCTTTTCTTTTCTCTCATTATCATCTGTTTCCCCCTGCCAGAATGTAAGATCCGTGATGGAACAGATCTTATATCTTGTTCACAGCTGTGTCTTCATTGCCTGGAACACTGGCCAGCACATCATTAGTGCCCGTAATCATTGGTTAGGTGAATGAATGAAGGATAGAAGAAAGGAAAGAAGAAAGGAAGGAAAGAAAGTAATTGTTTCTTCCGTTGTGTGAATAGGGAAAGATGGTCAGTAGAACGCAATGTCTTCATGAATTTATTTAAGTCATATATGATAAATACCAAAAGATTAGCTAAATTCACAAGATCAGTGGATTTATCAATTTGCAGTGAATAATATCAACCTCAGAAAGAAACTGGATATTTGTCATTTAAAGTTTCCAGGCACATCTGTAATTTTAATACGAATTGTGATATTCGATAGAGACCCTTGCTTTGTTCCCAATCATTTTTGCCACGTCTTTGGTAGCTGTTTTGGCAAGTGTATCAACCAATAGTGACGTCAGCAGCTCTGACCTTTGCAGTTAAATACAACACTATAAAGTGTAGTGTCCACAGCTCTTTCATTTGGCCCATTGTATTTAACTCGAGGTGATGCTTGAATGCCCTTCCATTCTGCTTCATTAGTTTAGATGTTCGAAGCAGGCAGATTTCATATCAAAATGTGTGAGGCTTCTCATTTTTTCAGTCACTCAAGAATTTATTTGAAGGAGCTCAGGAAATGGCACCCCCAAATGTGACTACTTGGTATAAAAAATACTTCGAATTAAAGGCCATTCAAGATCAGGAAGCATTTGGAAGTTGCTTTCCCTCACTTTCTCCCTAAAACCGGACTGACCTGATCAAGAGATCAAAGGGGCAACTGACTTCCTTTCCTCCCCCCGAATGCTAGCAAGCCTTGCCCAAATCACGCAAGACCTGTTTCTCAGGTTAATTTACAAGTCAATGATGTAAACCCCATCTATTCATCTTCCCCAGCAACCACACGTTGGACCTATAGCCCACATTCTCCCCCTTTCCTTCTAAAAGGCATTTATAAAGGTATCTGACCATCACTGAGACACTGGGTAATCACTCTTGTGCGTAGTATTTGGAAATAAACATTTCTCTTACGAATCTGCCTTGTGAGTTGATCTTTCAGTGAACTTCCAGGAGAAAAGGGCAAGTTTCCCCTTGCCCCTACATATTCATTCTATAAATATCTATTGAATACTTACTCTATGTTAGAAACTGTGCTTGGAATATGTACATCAAATAATGGAATTTAATTTACTCTCATTACAAGGTCATGGCAATCCAGATTTCAGTCATTTTTCATGAAGGTCACGTCAGACTTTCAGTTTCTTTGCTGCTGGTATTTTTTACAACACTAATAGATGGTTCAAGTGTTGTAGTGATAGGTCTCTAATACCTATCTGAAGACCTGACTAAAGTCATCACATTTTTACCCCAAATTAGCATCTCTACACTTTCTGTAATTTGTGTACAATAACATTATCCTGTTTTGATGTAGAGTTCTAGGGATTTGAACAACATGTATAGATTTATGTGACTACCTTGACAATCAGGACCCATAACTGTTCCATCAAACCCTACCCCCTCATTCTCATGTGCTGTTTCTTTGTAGTCAAAGCCTCTCCCAACTCTATCCCAGAAAACCCATCTAGTCTAGGGTATTTTTTTGTAGCTACACAGAAAAACCAAGAAAATAGATAAACAGGTTGTGGGCCTCATGGCCTAATCACCTCTTAATAATATCACATGGGCAACACCTATATTTTAGAAGTAACCCCTTCAAAACATAGCATCCAGTCATGCACAAGTGTTTGTATGAAAATGTTTCCTTTTTTTAATACATAAAAGTTAGCAATCTATAGACATATCTTTGGCACTTTGCCTTTTCACCATACACTTTATTCTAGAAGTCATTCTCCTTTAGTTCATAGAGATTTTTTCAATGTTTTAAAAAGCCACATAATATTCTACTGCTTATTCAACTCTACTCCTATATACAAACATTTAGGTTGTTGCTAATATTTTGCAATTGTAAATTATGTTGCAATGAATAACCTTGTGCATAGGTATTTTTAAATTGTTAGAGGCTTATCTTCATTCACTGTTAAGCTTTAAAATCCTGTTCTTAATCACTGACCTATGGTGAGTCAACAGAAAACAAAACTGAAAGAATGAAGCACAGGACTAATTTCTTTCTTTCTTTCTTTCTTTTTTTTTTTAAAGAGACAGAGTCTCACTTTGTCACCCTCGGTAGAGTGCCATTGCGTCACAGCTCACAGCAACCTCCAGCTCTTAGGCTTAGGGGATTCTCTTGTCTCAGCCTCCTGAGTAGATGGGAGTACAGGTGCCTGCCACAAGACCCAGCTCTTTTTTTTTGTTGCAGTTTGGCCGGGGCTAGGTTCGATCCTGCCATCCTCGGTATATTGGGCGGGTGCCCTACTCACTGAGCCACAGGCGCCGCCCATCTTTCTTTTTTTCTTGAGACAAAGTCTCACTATGTGGCCCTTCATAGAGAACTATGATGTCACAGCTCACAGCAATCTCAAACTCTTGGGCTTAAGAGATTCTCTTGCCTCAGCTTCCCAAGTAACTGGGACTACAGGCACCTGCCACAATACCTGGCTATTTGTTGTTGTTGTTGTAGTTGTCATTGTTGTTTGGCAGGCCCAGGCTGGGTTCAAACCCACCAGCCCCCAGTGTATGTGGCCGGCGCCCTAGCTGCTGAGCTACAGGCGTCTTCCCTTCTTGCTTTTCTTTCTTTCTTTCTTTTTTGACAAAGTCTCAAGCTGTTGCCCTGGATAGAGTGCTGTGGCATCATAGCTCACAGCAACTTCAAACTTTTGGGCTCAAGTGATCCTCTTGCTTCACCCTCCCAAGTAGCTGGGACTACAGGTACCTGCCACAATACCTGACTAGTTTTTCTATTTTTTTTTTTTTTGTAGAGATGGGGTCTCACTCTTTCTCAGGCTGGTCTCAAACTCCTAAGCTCAAGCAATCCACCTGCCTCCACCTCCCAGAGTGCTAGGATTACAGGCATGAGCCAACGCACCTGGCAACACAGACCTAATTTCTAATAAAAATTACACATCCTTTTACTTATTTCCTGGACTAAAGAGTTGTCAGCTTCTATAAATCATATGTTGGTGTGCCAATGAAAAGAATGCATTGAAGTACATGAACTTTCAAGATATTAGGCCCCAGAGTGGTGCTCTGGGTTGCAAAGTACTTCCCAAAATGGTGGCTGTCACTGGCAATGGGCAGATCAAGGAAATGAATGGCCAAGGTGTTAAGTGGTTGGCCACCTGAATGTTAAGATCACTGAGAATGACAGAAATTGGGATGATCAGGACAGACTTCTGTGAGTAAGAATTAAAATCTTCACAAATGAGGGTGTTGACCAGGAAAGTGACAGAAGACTGCCACCAGGGTGGGGAGAAGGTGATATAACCAGATGGTGCACCCCAAGGAAGAGCCAGAGATTTCTCAGGAGAGAGAAGGAGCAAAGATGAGAAAGTGGTGTTGGGGAGTAAGGAGAGCTCCATCTCCACCTCCTGGCATTTCCCAAGGCATTTAGCTGTGGGGAGATGAGAGGATAAACAGCCTGTCCTTGAAAGGGGTCAGCAGGCAGAGGCTTCAATTATAGCAGGATGTGGACAGAACATTCTGTGAGCCTTGAGGCTTTGGAAATTAACTCATTATAAACTGGGAGTGATAACCCTAGCTTAACTCTCACTTTCACTCTCACCTGCTGATAAGGGCCAGTCCTCATTAACCATTATTATGGCTAATACCATACTAGGTCAGTTGGTATTAGTAGCAGCTATGAAAGTAGCCGCAGTGGCTGCAATGAGCCAGCAATGGGGCACAGGGAGTGGTTTTTGATGTCTCTGCTGGATGTTCTCTAAGGCTGGCCCAAGGGCCTGTTTGGAGGGTCCTAGGGCTGGTCCCTCCGGCAAGTGTGACATGCATGGTTGTGATGTTTAATGTCCCTAAACTAGAAACTAGCCACAGCTACCACAATCTTGCTATCTGCTGCTTTTGTATATAATGCACATGCGATTTGTTGCATTTAAAGGATACCAAAGTGAAAGGCTGACTGACTACACAGCCAAACTTTACAAGACAGCAGTACTTTGGTGAGGGTCCCTATTGTTTATTCCTTAGCTTTGCAGATCCAAAAATTCATTTTATCAGAGTACCCTGCAGTGAGCAGGCTCAGGAAGCTGATTTTTTTTTTTTTATTGAGACAGAGTTTCACTTGGTCACCCTTGGTAGAGTGCTGTGACGTCATAGCTCACAGCAACCTCAAACTTTTGGGCTCAAGTGATTCTCTAACCTCAGCCTCCCAAGTAGTTGGGACTATAGGTGCCTGCCACAACACCCCACTTTGTGTGTGTGTGTGTGTATTTAGCAGGCCAGGACCAGGTTCCAACCCACCAGCCCCAGAACATGTGGCTGGCACCCTAACCACTGAACTATGGACACCCAGCCATGAAGCTGATTCTTATTAACTACTGGTCGTTCCTTCTCAGTCTCCTTTGCTGGTTCTGTCTCATCCTTATGACCAGCCTAAGTCCTTGAGCCTTTTCTCTATTGAAACTAATTTCCATAGTAATCTCATCTAGTCTCATGGCTTTAAATATCTATGTCTCCATGACTCCCAAATATATATGGTAGTACCCCCTTATCTGAGTTTTCATATTCCTCAGATTTAGGTACCTGTGGTCAACCACAGTCTGGAAATATTAAATGGAAAATTCCAGAAACAATTCATAAATCTTAAATTGCACACTGTTCTGAGTAGCACTAATGAGATTTCATGCTGTTCTACTCCATCCCACGTGGGCTGTGAACCATCTCTCCATCCAGTGGATCCGTGCTGTCTACCTACATGTCCATTAGTCACTTCACAGCCTTCTCAGTTACCAGATGGAAAAAACATAGGGTTTGGTAGTATCCATAGTTTCAGGCATTCACTGGGAGTCTTGGAATGTATCCCCCACTGATAGGAGGGGACCACTGTATCTCCAGCTGGGATGTCTCCCCTAACCTTCAGATGTTCACACTCAGATGTGTCCTCAGTAGCTCCACTTGGACATCTCATGGGCATCTCAAGCCCAAGTGTCTGAAACCAAACCTCCAGTCTTCTCCATCTCAGCAATAGAAGCTTCATTCTTTTGATAACTCAGGCCAAAAATCTTGTAGTTATACTTGATGCCACTTTTTCTCTTTCAAATTTACCATCTCTCACCTACATTGTTGGAATTTACCCCTAACAGATCTTCCTGCTTCCACCTTTGCCCCCTTATACACTGTTCTCAATTCAGCAGTCAGCATGATTCTTTTAGAATGAAAGTCAGATCACATTACTTTGCATGACCCTACATCTTACTCAGAGTAAAATCCAAAATTCTAACACTGTTCTGTAAGGTCCTACACCATCTTTCCTTAATCCTGTTATCCTCATTACCTCTCTGACTCTTCACTGCTCCCCTCTGTGTTCACTTCCTTAAGTCACATTGGCAGTCTCCATCTCAGACCTCTGCACTTGTTGACGTCTCTTCTGCCTGGAATGTTTTTCCCTAGCCATCTGCATAGCTACTTCCTTCACAGACTTCAATGTCTTCTTCTTCTTTTTTTATTTTTTACATTTGCAGTAGAAACTAGAATGTTTATTGCAGCTCAATTCATAATTGCCAAGTCACGGAAGTAACCTAAGTGCCCACCAACCCATGAATGGATTAAAAAAACTGTGGTATATGTATACTGTGGAATATTATCCAGCCATTAAAAAGATGGAGACTTTACGTCTTTGACATTTACCCAGATGGAGTTGAAATACATTCTTCTGGCTTGGCGCCTGTGGCTCAATCAGCTAAGGTGCCAGCCACGTACACCTAAGGTGGCGGGTTCGAATCCCCAGCCCAGGCCCACCAAACAACAATGATGGCTACAACCAAAAAATGACCAGGCGTTGTGGCGGGCACCTGTGGTCCCAGCTACTTGGGAGGCGGAGGCAGGAGACTCGCTTGAGCCCAGGAGTTGGAGGTTGCTATGAGCTATGATGCCATGGCACTCTACCCAGGGGGACATCTTGAGGCTCCGTCTCAAAAAAAAAAAAAAAAAAAAAAGGATAAGTGGTTGCCAGGGGTTAGGGCAGCGGTTCTCAACCTATAGGTTGCAACCCACAGGAACTGTGTTAAAGGGCCGTGGCATTAGGAAGGTTGAGAACAACTGTGTTCGGGGGAGGGAAAAGGTGAATAGGCAAAGTACAGAGGATTTGGGGGGGAGTAAAACCGCTGTGTATGATGCTGTAATGGTAGATACACATACATTGATCCAAATCCACAGAATGTAAACAGTGGACTTTGGGTGAAAATGATATGTCAGCATTAGGTTCATCAGTTGATTATAATGAATGTACCACACAGAAACAGCTTCCCCTCTGTCAATGACGTGACTTTCCACTCACTTTTGCCTTGAACCCAAAACTGCTCTGAAAAATAAAGTCTGCTTTAAAAACCAAAACAGCTATAATAAGAAACTTCATGGAGACAGGTCAGGTAACTTAGGACTGCTAGTCTAAACTCAAAATCACTTACTTAATACTCTAGGTCTTTACTTTCACTTGTAGCTTGCTGCTGCTTAATAGGAAAGTTTTGCTTCCCTTCCTCACCTTCACCACTACTTCCTTCAAATCTGCCAAGTTTTTTGGTTTTTGTTTTTTTAAAGATAGGGTCTTGCTCTATTGCCCAGGCTGGAGTACACTGTTCTGATTATTGCTCACTGCAATCTTGAACTATTGGGTTCAAGTGATCCTTCCACCTCAGTCTCCTGGGTAGCTGGGGGGTGCATGCCACCATGTCTGGCTCATTTAGTTATTTATAGCAATAAATATATGTTTATGTAATGTAATCCATATTATATGTAAATAATTATTTTATATATGTGTGTGTTTATGTGTTATATATCTAGAGAGAGAGAAAGAGACTGGGTCTATGTCCAAGCTGATCTCAAACTTCTGCCTCAAGTGATCTTTCCACCTCAAGCTCTCAAACTGCTGAGATTATAGGGGTGAGCCACAGTGCCTAGCCTTCATCAAGTTTTTTTTTTTATAGTGATAGTGAATAATTACAATTTTTGAAAAGATAGAATTATAGCTAATGAGCATAGAGATATAAATGTCTAGACTTGTATGTTGTCAGGGGAGAAATGATAGGGGGAAATCCCCCAGCCCCAATACTGAAAAGTAATTTATTTTCCTATTCTAAGGAATATTTGCATCTCCTTTCAGTTGTGTAATTTACTTTCCTATTCTAAGGAATATTTGCATCTCCTTTCAGTTGTATATTTTACTTTGTTTACATTTACACTCAAACACCGTTTCATACTTGAAAACTTTTCAAATAGATACTACATACAGTATTAATCTATTTTAAGTACCAAGGGCTCCTCCTCCAAAATAATTCCAATAATTTCTGAGTAAATAGGAGAGAGATCTTTGGTTATACCTAGGCATACAAAAGCCTATGAAAGAGAAGAATAACATTTTTGGAAATTTATTCTACAGATGTTCTCACACATGTATGGAATGTATGTAGAAGACTGTTCATTACAGCATTATATCATGTCAATAAACAGCAAAAGATAGGAGCAATCTAAATGTCCATTGGCAGGGGACTGATTAAGTGAATATTGGTATATTTAGAAACCAGAACAATGTGCAGAAGTTAAAAAAAGTGAGGCCGCTCTATACATACTGACAGGGAACATCTTCAAGATAATGTCGAGAGCAGGAAGCTGAATGTAGGACTATTATGTATGATATGCTATCATTTGTGTAGAAAAAGAAACAGAATACTACCCCCTCACACACACATATGCTTTTATATAAAGGATATCTCTAGAAGAATGCCCAAGTAAGATTTCTTCTAGAGAGAATATTCATGTGCTGAAGGAAAGGGGTAGAAAGACTTTCTCCAATTTACTCTTTATATCTCTAGAACTTTGTACCACAGTTAAAAACAAATGAACAAATAAAAACATAAAATCCCAATTTAAACAAATTTATAGGATTGTTATGAGGATTAAATGAGTCATGTATATAATCCTAACGCACTGCTTCGCATATAGTGAGTATACAATACTAAATGATAACCTTTGCTCTTGCCCCTTTGTCTCCAGTTCCATAATTTCTGTTTGGAGGGTTCCTAGGATTTAATTTTCTTAATTTAGGCCAAGGATTGTCAACCTGAATAGATATATTAACGCTTTGAAATTGTGAAGCAAATTTTGTATAAGTACATCTTATTCCAGTGTTTCTACAAAGGGTCTGGGACTTTCATCAGATTTTTTAAGGAGTGTCCTGTGGCCTTAGGAAGTTAAGCTTTTTTGCTATTTTATGTTTCCTTCTGCCAGAAAATACTTTGCTATCAGGCACTCTTTTCTCTATACCTAGGAAGAGACTATGGCTGGTATTTTTTTCTCATAATTTCTGTCTTTTCTGGATCTAAGTGTTTTCTAATTGTATTGTGTTTGGGGCAAGTAATTTAATCTCCCTAGGTCTCAATTTCTTTCTTTTTTTTTCTTCTTCTTCTTTTCTTTTTTCTTTCTTTCTTTCTTTCTTTTTTTTTTTTTTTTTTTTTTTTTGAGACAGAGCCTCAAGCTGTCTCCCTGGGCAGAGTGCTGTGGCATCACAACTCACAGCAACCTCCAAATCCTGGGCTCAAGCGAGTCTCCTGCCTCAGCCTCCCAAGTAGCTGGGACCACAGGCGCCCGCCACAAGGCCGGGCTATTTTTTGGTTGCAGCCATTATTGTTGTTTGGCAGCCCGTGCTGGATTCGAACCTGCCATAGGCGCTGAGCCTCTTTTTTTTTTTTTTGAGACACAGTCTCTCTCTGTGCCCTGAAGTCTCAATATCCTACCTGTAAAATGAAGTAATTGATTTCCTAAGAGGTTCCCATCTTGAAAATATTTTGATTCTATCTAGATTTACTATGTATGGGTTTTAAAAATTAGAAATGTTGTCATCAACAAAGAAAAACTTCATGCTACAAATAATTAGGCAGAGACCTAATTCCGAAGAAACAGATGAAATGTTAATACAAGTGGAAGTGTGTATACCAGCCTGATTTTAACTGAATAGCCATGATTTATTTTCTTAGCAGAAATAAAGCTGCCTAGCTAGTGAGATAGGGCTATGTAAGACCGTCTGGTGGTACAGTGAGGGAGAGGTGAAATCTCTGTAAAACCTCTCTCATCTCAGGTTCTTTTCTCTGCTTTGCTTTATGAAAAGGAGAGAAAGTAGATACAACCCTGTGAGTTGTAGTTCTTCACTAGTAAGGATTACCTTGATCAGGCTCGGCGCCTGTGGCTCAAGCAGCTAAGGTGCCAGCCACATACACCTGAGCTGGTGGGTTCAAATCCAGCCCGGGCCCACCAAACAACAATGATGGCTGCAACCAAAAAAATAGCCAGGCGTTGTGGTGGACGCCTGTGGTCCCAGCTACTTGGGAGGCAGAGACTCGTTTGAGCCCAGGAGTTGGAGGTTGCTGTGAGCTATGATGCCATAGTATCTACCCAGGGTGATAGCTTGAGGCTCTGTCTCAAAAAAAAAAAAATTACCTTGATCAGTATCAATCATTATCTGTTACTTACCTGATTTTCATAAATTAGAATTATGACCTAGATTTCAATCTGCACAATTTAACTCAGTTGTACATTTGGTTATTCACACTATTGCATGACCCATCTACTCAGAATCAATTGTCCCAAATCTACATTGTGATCATTTTTGCCTTTTGTTTCAAAAGGCCTTGTAGAGGATGCAGCGTTTTTTAATGTTTTTTATCGCAACAGCACACTTATTTGAACCTATAGTTAAAATTCCACAGCACACTTAAAGTATGTTGATCAAAAGAATATACATACTGTGCTTTGAACTTCTTTTGAAAATAATTAATGATCATTAAAAAATTTTGTGGCACACCTGAGATCTCGCAGCAAACCGGTTGAAAATCACTGAGAGAATGGAATTCTTGACCTACAGAGTAGTTCATGGTGCTTAAGAATATGTTCAACAAGCACGCAAGGGTAAATTTTACAATTACATCACATATAATTTTTAGTTTGCCCTTTTGGAGCACTAGGCAGTCATGTCAATGAGTTTTGTTTTTGTTTTTTTTTGTAGAGACAGAGTCTCACTCTATTGCCCTGGGTACAGTGCCTCGGTGTCACACCAACCTCCAGGTCTTAGGCTTAGTGATTCTCTTGCCTCAGCCTCTCGAGCAGCCAGGATTACAGGTGCCCACCACAAAAAAATGCCTGGCTATTTTCTGTTGTTGTTGCAGTTTTGGCTGGGGCCAGGTTTGAACCCGCCACCCTCGGTACGTGGGGCTGGCGCCCTACCCACTGAGCCACAGGCGCTGCCCTGTTTTTGTCTTTTTTTTTGAGACAGAACCTCACTTTGTCTCCTTCAGTAGATTATCATGGCATCATAGCTCACAGCAACCTCAAATTCTTGGGCTCAAGTGATCCTCTTGCCTTAGCCTCCCAAGTAGCTGAGACTATAGGCTCCCACCACTATGCCCAGCCATTCTCACTCTTGCTCAGGATGGTCTCAAACTCCTGAGCTCAGGCAATCCACCTGCCTCGGCCTCCCAGAGTGCTAGGATTATAGGTGTGAGCCACCACACCTGGCCTATAGCTTAAATTTTAGAATGAGAAAACAGAAAAAGAAATAAGTAGTTTCAGATAATGGTAAGTAATTGAAAAAAATAAAGTAAGGTAATGGGGCCAGACAGGATGATCAGGGAAGACCTTGAAAAGGTGACAGTTGACTTGAGACCTGAGACATAAGCTCCTTTGATTGGGTGTGTTCCTCAACTCCATACACTTGGCAGTCTTGATTCTGTTCATGGTCGTTTCCTCCAGGTTTGCCTTAGGACGCTAATTGCCGAACACATGTTCTATATTCACTTGTGTTCACATACAGCTCTGAGTTCCCTCCTTCTCCACAGGAGTGAGCGCTTGAGCTGCCTTGTTTGAGTATTGTTTATCTGTCCATGTTTTAATTTGATACACAGGGTGTTATAAGCAGAGTACTGTGATAACTGGATGTTCCTCTTGGGATATGTGCTGTTCATTTCTTTTGTTTGTTTTTTAGAGACAGAGTTTTACTTTGTCGCCCTCGGTAGAGTGCTGTTGCGTCACAGCTCATAGCAATCTCCAGCTCTTGGGCTTAGGCAATTCTCTTGCCTCAGTCTCCCGAGAAGCTGGGACCACAGGCACCCACCACAACACCCGGTTATTTTTTTGTTGCAGTTTGCTCAGGGTCGGGTTTGAACCCGCCAGCCACCCTTGGTATATGGGGCCGGCACCCTACTCCTTGAGCTACAGGTGCCACCCTGTTCATTTCTTCATTATGTTCTCTCAGTAAGAAGTCTGAAACAAACTTCAGAGCACTAGGGCTATGTTAGTCACTGTAATAGATGATCTGGAAATTCTAAATAGCGGTCTGTTCAGAGATTTCCCAAATATTATTTTCTTTCTTTCTTTGTGTGTTTTATTTGTTTGTTTGTTTTGTTTTTTGAGGCAGTCTCACTATGTCACCTTTGGTAGATTGCTGTGGTGTCACAGCTCACAGCAACCTCAAACTCTTGGGCTTAAGCAATCCTTTTGCCTCAGCCTCCCAAGTAGCTGGGACTACAGGCACCTACCACAACACCCGGCTATTTTTTTGTTGCAGTTGTCATTGTTGTTTGGCTGTCCTGGGCCGGGCTGCAACCCACCAGCCTCGGTGCATGTGGCTGGCACCGTAACCACTGTGCTACAGGCGCCAAGCCCCAAATATTATTTTCAAAAATAAAAACTTTTTTTTAAAGTAAAAATTTATTACTGCAAAGAAATCTAGCCCTCCCAAGTAGGCTATAGCTGGAAAAACATCATGTGCTCATCTTTTTGCCAAGTGTCTGGTGGCACAAAGATGACCTTCACATCACGTCTTTTGAGAGCGGACCCATTCTGTTACCCCTCAAGCACAGTTAGCTTGATAATTTTGGTGACTGTTTTAAGGCAATGACCTTCTGTTGCACTTGATTAGTCAGGAAGGTAGGATTCAGTTTTCTTGATTTGAAGGGCCTCATTGGAGGGGTAAGGGTCTGAGTGTACTTTTCCATAAAGAGCCTAGGTTCCTTGGATTCCACAGGGAGTTGTGGAACACGTAGATAAGGAGTTGAATAGAATTATTGATTATCAGAACTAAGAGCCAGTTCTCCCCCATGATTACTTTGTTGCATAAACCCTATGGCAGTGATTTCTTTTTCAATGTCCATACCTTCCTTTGTTTGACTAATAGTAAAGAAAAGAAGGAAAAGCGAGATAGCTAAAACTCACATCTCAACCACTGGACTTCTGGGCTTTCTGGTTATACTATTGTTTCTCTGTAGGTTTGGAATTCCCACAAAAAAGAGTCATGTGGAAATTTTTTTTCCTCTCCCTTTTAGGTGCCTGTCTGAAGCAGAATTAAAAGAGATTCTTATTATTAGAACTGCAGGTCCCTTGACTGTCTACTAAGTATTTAAACAACATATACAACTTCACAACTGCTAAGTAGATTCTGCCTCTAATTCTAAAGATTTATCTTTCTGTTCTATTTAACTGGCTTTTTTTTTTTTTTTTACAAGCATGAATCAAAGTTTATTGAAGAAGAAAAAGGTAGATTTACAGAGCAGGAGCAAGATAAAGGTTTACAGAGCAAGATATATTCACCATAGACAGTGACTGGGCTCTCTTTGTCGTGCCAAGTTCTTTTCAATTTTCTGGCAGAGTTCAGTATGACTGCCATTTAAGTGGTGATTTGAGGTCATTTCATCTTTGTGTATGAGTCAGTCTTTATGTTGTATGATACATTTAAAAGAGTTCATCTTGGGTTTTTGTTTTTTTTCTTTAACATTTAATTCCTTTTTCTTTGAACTATAAATGATTAGTCTCAAAATGATGCTGTAACTTACCTGGAGTGTAATACTATTAAGAAATATTCAGTTGCATAAGACAAAATAAGGTACATTATTGTAAGCTCTAAATTAGAGGGAAATAGAGTTTTCATTATACTGTCTTTTCATTTTTTATTACAGATTTTCTTAGTTTCTTTTGAAGAGATTTTTCTACCATAAGTCAGAGAAGTCTAAATTTTCTAATTTCCTTTTTAAAAGTAAATGATTCATCCTTAAATATATAAAATAGTATACATAAATTTTATTTTAGAATATTATTACATTCTAATAGTTTTATTTATTTTCGAGACAGAGTTGTGCTATGTTACCCTCAGTAGAGTGCCGTAGCATCACAGCTCACAGCATCTTCAAACTCTTGGGCTTAAGTTGATTCTCTTGCCTCATCCTCCCAAGTAGCTGGAACTACAGGCACCTAACATAATGCCCAGCTATTTTTTTTTTGTAGTTGTCATTGTTGTTTAGCTGGCCCAGGCTGGATTCAAACAGCCAGCCCCAGTGTATGTGACCTTAATCACTGAGCTGTGGGCGCCAAGCCTACATTCTAATAGTTTTAAATAAAATTTTTAAATTTATAAACGTTGGAAAGAAAGTTTGAAAATTATTTTGAGACAAGTTGGTAATATGTACTTACATACTTATTTTTTTGTATTTCTACGTGGGCATGAGGAGCACTTGGATTAAAAAACCATAATTTATTAGATGATAATGAAGCTACAGAAAATACAGCAGGTATAGCTGAAGATAGATAGTAGGATCACAAAAGAAAACACTTACACTTATTTACATTCTAACCAATCTTCTTCAAAATTTTAGAAAATACAAAAATATATAAGCACACATTTCATTATCAGCACAGTGATGACATTATCACACATTATTAAAGTCTCTGCAAAACTCCACTCTATGCTTATGAAAGCATGAAAAGTGAAAAACACAAATGACATTTTAGTATTATTACGAAAATACTTTTGACCTCAAAAAGCACCTGAATAAAAGGAGAAGGTGAAAAGGAAATCCCCATTGACAATGATAAAGGTTATAGACTTTTCTGAGTCACTGCTTTGCTTTCACAACCTTTATTAATCTCCAGACCTCAAAATGGTCTCCCAATACCTTAGAAAATAGGGGTTCTTAAAATGTGGTCTCCTGGCTCGGCACCTGTGACTCAAGTGGCTGAGGTGCCAGTCACATACACCTAAGGCGGCAGGTTCGAATCCAGCCCGGGCCCACCAAACAACAGTGATGGCTGCAACCAAAAAAATAGCCAGGTGTTGTGGTGGGCGCCTGTGGTCCCAACTACTTGGGAGGCAGAGGCAGGAGACTCACTTGAGCCCAGGAGTTGGAGGTTACTGCGAGCTGTGATGCCACAGCACTCTACCCAGGGCCACAGCTTGAGGCTCTGTCTCAAAAAAAAAAAAAAAAAAAAAAAGTGGTCTCCTGAGGGCCCCTCATGCCTTTTCACAGAGTCCCTGACATCAAAACAATTTCTATAATAATACTGAGGTGTTGTTTGCCTTTTCCATTGTGTTGATATTTTGTACTTATGGTACACACACAAGGATAGATAAGCAATTAATCTAATTACCATAGATTACCAATGTATTCTTTGTAATTGAAAATCTTTTTTCAATTATACTTAAAATGACTTTGATGAAGCCATTGAAATGATTAATTTTATTGAATGTCAAACCCCACCCCTTTTTTTTTGTAGAGACAGTGTCTCATTTTTATTGCGCTCGGTAGAGTGCCATGGTGTCACACAGCTCACAGCAACCTCCAACTCCTGGACTTAGGCAATTCTCTTGCCTCAGCCTCCCAAGTAACTGGGACTACAGGTGCCTGTAACAACGCCTGGCTATTTTTTTGTTGCAGTTCGGCTCGGGCTTGGTTTGAACCCACCACCTTCGGTATATGGGGCTGGTGCCCTACCCACTGAGCCACAGGTGCCACCCTGAATATCAACCCTTTAATAAAGATTTTATTTTTAGATGAGTTGGGAAGTAGTACATATAAAGGTCTCTGGCTGTATGCGGAGGTATGATGGTTGAAAACACTCATATGATTGAGTTACAAACTGAACTAGGCTCTTTTTTTTTAAAAACAGTATGCCACTTTTACTTGAAAGAACAACTGACCGGTCTGTGTGTGGTGGCTCATACCTATAGTCCTACCACTTTGGGAAGCTGAGGTAGGGGGATTGTTTAGCTTAGGAATTCAAGACCATCCTAAGCAAGATCAAGACCCCATCTCTAAAAAATAGTCTGGCATTGTGGTAGCACCTGTAATCCCAGCTACTTGGGGGGCGGATCCTCAAGAGGATCGCTTGAGCCCAAGAGTTTGAAGTTGCTGTGAGGTATGAGGCCACAGCACTCTACCCAGGGCAACAAAGTGAAACTCTGTTTCAAAATAAATAAATAAATAAATAATGCTGGGAATCTCAGGAGTCTAATCCTGAATTTCCCCAAGGTGTAATGGTTGAATATTAGCAAATTCAGTGTTAGTGGCAACTTTATAATCCTAGTTTGGGAGGTTGAAGTGAGAAGGTCCCTTGAGGTGAGGAGTTCAAGACCAGGCTGGGAAAAAAGCTAAAGCCTATCTCTACCAAATAGATAGATAGATAAAAACTTCCTCTTGGCTCAGCTTCCCAAGTAGCTGGGACCACAGCCCACATCTGGCTATAGCCCACCATCATATCATTGTACTCCTCCCTGGGCAACAGAGCAAGACTCTGTCTCAAAAAAAAAAAAAAAAAGAAAGAAAGAAAAAAAGAATGTAGTATTTTATGTATTTATATCTAAGGATTTTAAAGTATCTTACAGACATTAGCTCATTTATCAACATAAACTTCCAGAAAATGGCTACTAGAGAGTGGGTTAGTTGTTATTTGGGGGATGAGGGAAAAATCCATACAGTAGGTCATCTTTAAGGTTCATATTTTAGGACAATTTTTGCATCTTATTATATTTTTGCTTCTTAAATATACAATATTCTGTCCTTGGATGCAAAAAGATCTGCTCGCTAATCATGGTTATGCTTAATTGATTTGTTTTGAAACTCATTGGAATATTGCCTATTTGACTTTCATGGAGAAAGGTGAAAAGACAGAGTATTTAGGAAAGCAGTCAAAACTTTTTGGCATGAAAGTGCCAGGTAAAGAGAAATAATTGTAGTGGCTATTATCAAAAATAAAAAACAGTAATGATATAAATTTCTATAAACATAGAATTTGTGCTATGTAAAAATGGCTGCTCACATAAATTGCAGGAACTTTTGTCTCCTTCAACTCTGTACTCAGTCCTTTGGCTAGATTTCTCTAGTTCTTCCTTTATATGATTTCTCAAATTTGTACTCTTTTTTTTATTTATAAGGTCATAATCTAGAAATCCAGGCTTTAATCATCTTCAAGGTTGACCTTAAAATTGCTCTCAATTCTTTTCCACATTATCTCTTGAATGTATCAGTTACACAGTATTAAGTCATCTTCCCTAAGTATATTTTTATCACTTCATTCTGTTGAGATTACTGCCCTACTTAGAAACTTTTGGTGGCTGCTAGTTGTCTATTTTTAAATTACTATAAATCAGTTGTCTCTTCATGCTCTTCAGTTCTCCTACAGCCCTTCCACCCCACCCCTCCATAATTGATGTCACTGTTTCATAATTCATCGTGTGTACAGGGGAACCTCTTAGATGTGGATTCGCTCATCTTACTACCATCAAATCAATAACTGTATCTATTATGTTTTCTTTCCTTCTGTTACAAAGGAAGAAGTATTAGGACATAGACATGGGAAACATTATTCTGTCTGCCACAAATTTCTATTCTATTTTTTTTCCTTTCTATATAAGTGCAATATGTCTTCGTTCCACAAAATTTAGAAAATAGAATAGGTTAGGTACTCTTTAGTCCTTTTTAAGCTCTTATTGGAAATAGAGATAGATATTTAGTTTATGTTGATTAAAAAGGGGAGTCTCTGAACACTTAAACACTTTAACATTTAAAGCACTCCAGAAGTCTATCAGAAGTTACAGAAAAGAAAGTATCACTTTTCTTTATTCTTTTTTTTTGAGACAGAGCCTCAAGCTGTCCCCCTGGGTAGAGTGCCTTGGCTTCACTACTCACAGCAACCTCCAATTCCTGGGCTCAAACGAGTCTCCTGCCTCAGCCTCCCAAGTAGCTGGGACCACAGGCGTCTGCCACAACGCCAGGCTATTTTTTTTTTCTTTTGGTTGCAGCCATTATTGTTGTTTGGTGGGCCGGGGCTGGATTCAAACTCGCCACCTTAGGTGTATGTGGCTGGCACCTTAGCCTCTTGAGCCACAGGCGCCGAGCCAAAAGTATCACTTTTCAAATAAAATGAGTGGGAAAGGGAGTACTATAAGACTAAGACTTTGGGTAAATTAGTTTCTCTAGGTCTTGACATCTTTATCCCTAAAATAAGGATATTGAATTAGCTGATTTTTAAAATTATTATCTTGATTAATATACAAAATCTGATATCTTCATTTTGCTAAGAATTAATCAAATGAGATAAATAGATAACACATAAGGGTTTTTTAATCCAATCAACCCAATAGCCTTATTCCAGGATTTAGTCAATTACATTGTCAAGAGCATGAAATGAAAGACAAGGAGAGGCTGAGGAACTATCATAGATTGGAGGAGACTAAGGAAGACAGCCAAATGTAACGTGGGATCCTGGATTGGATCCAAGAACTGAAAAAGAACATAAGAACATTATTGGAAAAACTGGTGAAATCCAAATAAAGTCTGCATTAATAATATTGTACTAGTGTTTATTTCTTAATTTTGATAATTGCCATGATTTTATAAGATATAAACATTAGAATAAACTGGGTGAAGCATATATGGGACCTGTCAATACTATTTTTGCAAATCGTTTCTAATTCTAAAATTATTTGAGGCCCAGCGCTGGTAGCTCAAGAAGCTAAGGCACCTACCACATACACCAGAGTGGGTTTGAATCCAGCCTGGGCCTGCCAAACAACAGTGACAACTACAACCAAAAAATAGCTGGGCATTGTGGCAAGCGCCTTAGTCCCAGCTACTTGGGAGGCTGAGGCAAGAGAATCACTTAAGCCCAGGAGTTAAAGGTTGCTGTGAGCTGAGATGCCACGGCACTGTACCCAGGGTGACAGCTTGAGGCTCTGTGTCAAAAAAATAAATAAATACAAAATAATAAAATTATTTGAAAATCAAAAGTTTCCTTTTTTTTTCTTCCAAGACAATATAAGACAAGAAAAGCAGGGCCGGTACCTATGACTCAGTGAGCATATACCAAGATTCAAACCCCGCCCTGGCCAAACTGCAACAAAAAAATAGCTGAGTGTTGTGGCGGGCACCTGTAGTCCCAGCAGTTCAAGAGGCTAAGGCAAGAGAATCGCCTAAGCCCAAGAGCTGGAGGTTGCTGTGATCTGTGATGCCACAGCACTCTACCAAGAGTGACAAAGTGAGACTCTGTCCCCCCCCCCAAAAAAAGACTGTAAAGCAAGCCACAGAGTAGGAGAAGTTGTTTGCAAGATTATAAATTCAAAGGTCTCAATAATCAAAATATATATGGGTTCAGCGCCCATACCTCAGTGGTTAGGGCACCAGCCACATACACCTGGGCTGGCCAGTTCGAACCCAGCCCGGGCCTGCTAAACAACAATGACAACTACAGCAATAACAACAACAAAATATAGCTGGGCATTGTGGCAGGTGCCTGTAGTCCCAGCTACTTAGGAAGCTACTGCAAGAGAATCACCTATGCCCACGAGTTTGAGATTGCTTGATCTGTGACACCATGGCACTCTACTGAGGGTGACATAGTGAGACTGTCTCAAAAACAAACAAACCAAAAGCCAGAATGTATAATATTAACTCATAGAAACCAACAAGGGAAAGACTGACATCCAATATAAAACCCATAGCCAAAGACTTGAAAGGCCACTGCACATATGAAGATAGCCAAATGGCCAATAAGCGTATAAAAATGTCTTGGCAGTGCACAAGAGTTTCAGTTTCTCCAAGTTGGAACTCTTGTGCATTGCCAGTGGGAATGTAAAATGGTGCAGCTGTTGTGGAAAACAGCATGGCATTTCCTCTAAAAATTAAACAGCATTATCATATTCTACTTCTTTTTTTTTTTTTTTTTTTGAGACGGAGCCTCAAGCTATCCCCCTGGGTAGAGTGTCATGGCATCACAGCTCACAGCAACCTCCAACTCCTGGGCTCAAGCGAGTCTCCTGCCTCCGCCTCCCAAGTAGCTGGGACCAC
>CAUYQV010114314.1:0-22712 GCA_963574575.1 Galagoides demidoff | reverse complement strand
AGCAGAGAGAATCTATAACCTCTGTGAGGTGTTATTTCAAGTTCACAAGGTAGGTCTCCTTTACACTTCAGATGCCTCCATGTAAATAAAATGTCCCGTTGACTTTAAAGAATGAGGGAATTATTTGCTCACCACAGTCTGTTGGGATAACAAAATAACATGAAAATCTTCTGGATCCCTACAACCGTCCTGGCCAATAAAGTCACTGTGGTTGTCAGCCTGTTGCTGACTGGATGATTGGAGGGGGGTGGGGGAGAGTGCGTGTTGGGAGACAGGTGCCTGTTATTACTTCCAATTACAATAGTATATTCCCCAGACTTTAGTTTTCTGTGGCTGATGTTGCTGCTCTAGGTGTTGAGATCATTTTTAGCAAATCAGATCCAAGTTTGTGACCTAAAAGCATTTCTTATTTAAGCCTTGCCTAGACTGACAAGAATAACTAATAAAAAGTCCTGTTAGAGGGAAAGTCCTCACCGACTAAGGAAGGAAAAGTTTTATCCATAGTACTCATATCAAGCTTTCAGAATAATCTGATTTATTAATAGCTACTCAATTCTAAAGTAGTTCATTCACTGGTACAAAATCAGTTTCACCATTTCCAGTGGGACAGCTTGGACAGACGCTGGCTTGCACCGTGCACTTTATTTTAATGAGGACCGTCGGGGGAGGCAGGTTAGGTAGGGAGAGCCCCACATAACGTCTGCTTTCCCCGTTGCTGTGTGTCAACATGTCTGAGATCAAGATAAAGACACATAAGTGCAGGCTGTACCAAATTGCACAGACTTAGGAAACAGTTAAGTCTTTGAGAAAGAGTCAGCAGACCTCAAGTTTTATAGAAAATTCTTTACAACACAAAATTATACAAAGAATTTGGAATGTTGAACCTGAAAGGGTACAAGAAAGAAATAAAAATCACTCATCGTCACTAAGTGACCCGAAATCACTGTTGGCAAAGTATTCACCCCACCCAGGTATTGGGTTCCCGCCCCTCTATGTGTGGCTGATAAGAGATTGTTTGGCCCATGGGATGTTCCCGGCTGGGACGTGACCAAGACCTGTGAGGCATGTGTGTGAGGAGATTTGGTTCCTGAGGTTAGAGAGCACAGCCCTGTGACCACCAGACTTGTGGAGGATGAGAGACCCATGAGGCTGGCAGAGCTGCACCCCCAGCCTCGATCAGATGAGTCCCTCCACCCCCAGCCACAAGTACATGAGCAGGAATCCCAGACCTGCAGGGGGATGCCGTGGTGGGCTGAGAAGCAGGGACAGCGGGTGTGTTCCTGACGATAATGACAGACCACACAGTCCAGGGCTGGACCAAGGTGCACACCCTCCCAGCCTGTCTAACCCCGAGGTCTAACTACATCGCAGAATGAGAACAGTGCTCACAATTACTGCGTATCACTGTTGTCTAGTACAGGAGAGCAGTGGGCCACATGAAGAAACCTGTTTCTGTCTTTTTCATGGAGGTGTAGGCAAAATAAAATAGGAAAATACATATACAAAGTAAATGCTTAAAAAATACAAGTTTTAGTCTGAGAACTTGACCTTAAAGAGTTATCAACTATAAGTGTGAAGTTTTGAGTAACGATTTTTGTCCTAAAGTTTGATTTGTTTCCTTGAACTAAAAATATCCTCAAAAATAATTCTCTCACCCTATTTGTAGTTGATTTATTTTAAATTTGTATCTGGAGTTTTAGGGTGCCTTTAATGGAACTACATACAAGAGAAAGGCACTCCCATAATAATACCATCAAAATGATAAATTTATTTCCAATTTCTTTTTTTTAAATTAAATCATAGCCATGTACATTAATGCTATCATGGGGTACAGTGTACTATTTATATATACAATTTGAAATACTTTCATCTAACTGGTTAACATGACCTTCATGTCTGTTTCTTAGTTATTGTGTTAAAACATTTATATTCTACATTTAGAGAGATTCACATGTACCCTTATAGGAATAGGCGTGATCCCCCCAATTACCCTCCCTCCATCCACCCTCCCCACTTTGGCAAAACAGAAACAACAATACTCTTACAAACTCTGCAATGCCTCTAATTATTTTTGTTCCTTGTTCAAAATTATATGTAATAAAATTTTGTAGCTTAAAAAAAGTTCATTCTTGCCCATATTCCCACATATTTTAGTTTGTGCTGACTCTGACAGAAAGAGGTGAAAAGGCCTGATAAATTCAAATCGCAGCTCTTTATTACAAGATGTAATGAGCAGTAGTAAAAATAAAAGCGTTTAATGGTCATAAAATAAACATTACTGTGCTAGGCACATTCATTAAAAAGTACATTGGAAGGAGACAGAGTAAAACATTAACCACAGTTAACGCTTGGTCATGGCTCTGCTGGTGACATTTGCTTTCCTCTTTCAAATCTTTCCACGTTTTCTAATTATAACATGGGTGTATTACCTTCAAAATGATAAAGAAGAAGCATGTGTTAAAATGTGTCTCTTGGTAGTGTGTGATATGCATAGAATGTCATTTATCAAAATTCCACGAGAGCGTGTCACAGAACCACACCCCGTCTCTGCTTCACCCCACTTTTCTGCCCACCTGCTCTGGGGCCGTGCTTTCCTCATCTGCCAGATTCTGCTGGCACTGGCATGGCTTTGAAGGGTCATTGTATTCTAGACACATCATTCATTAATAAACTTCAGGGCCACCTCTATTTTTATCCAGCTCATTTCCAATAAAAATTATAAAAAATAATAATAAATATGCTGAAGTGATTACACAGTCATGGAATTAGCTGGTGAATCGCTATAGCAACTATAAAGTCAAAATAGGGTTAATAATAGCAATACATTTCTAGTATTCAATATTTTTAAAAATAAGGTTGAGTTTTGTGAGCCACATGTCCTAAAGCCTTGAAGTAGTGATCTTACAAAATGATCTCTGTTTTTTAAACTATAGCTTTGATTGTTGATAAAGACCCGTTAGTACACAGGAAGTTAAAAGCATCTATATGCATTTAATTCATTTTTCAAATTTGAAATAGATATGTTATTATCATGAGAACTAGCACTTTTTAGTATAGACTTTTAAAATATATTCCTAATTACCATTTCTAAACATATACAGTACAATGTACCCCATGTTTGCATTAATGTATACAGCTATCAATTAATAAAAAGAAAAAAAGAAAGAAAGTGTTTGTTTTTCTGTGGCACATTCTTCTCCCTAAAAATTACTTTTCAAAACTCTTACAATTATGTATTCTGCATTTCAACAGTTAACACAAAGAAAATGAGAAAATTGCATTAATCAGCCTTGATTGCAGTAGTGAGATAAATTGTAAAGAGCCTCCAGGTAAGAGAGGCTCCATCCCACAAGGAGTAGCATCTGGTATGAAAGTAAACAAGTATTTCCTCTCAACATAAAAAAGTTCACTTAAAATGTTCAAGGAAATTAAACTTGCTTGTACATTTGACAGAGGCTCATGATAAAAATAGTTTCCACAGGGGCCTCGGTGAGGACGTTGGTACCTCCCTAGTTAATCCCCTCTCAGAAATACAAAGTGGGTGAGAAATATTCAGAATTCTAAACTGACAGTGGGGGTGGGGTGGGGGAAACCCGGGTTTGCTCACCTCAAATCCTCTTCAGTTTCACCTGGTAGAAACAGCAGGGCCTGTGAGCCTCCCAGGTGTCTCCCAGGGCTCTCCAGCTGTTGTTGAGGGCTGCAGTTTGCATAATTACCACGGAGAGTAAGAATTCCCAAATGACTTTCCTGAAGTCATGTTATGGCCAAAATTGCACTGATGGAAGTTAAACAGGCCCGCAGACTTTGTTCAGGGACGTGGCAGCACTGAACTCAACTCTCCAGGAACTAAATGAGACCTGGGCATGCAGACACTCAGCTCCCCACACATCGCCAGTGACAGGAAAGAAAACACAGTTGACCCCTAAACAACATGGGCTTGAGCCACACTGGTCACGATACGTAGTTTTTAATAAACATATTAGGGGAAAAAATGGAAATTTGCAACAATTTGATAAACCTCACAAACAAACCCCTTGCCCTAAAAATACTGAAAAAAAATTTAAAGTTAGGCATGTCATGAATTCATGTGATACCAGTCTATTTATCATTTGCTACTTTGTTATCATATAAACAAATGTAATATATAAAGTTAGAATTTATCAAGACTTACACAAACCACACATGCACCAAACTTAAGCAAATGTAAAGGTGCAGAGTAAATAACAGCTGCATAAAATTAACCATCCACCCTGTCATGAGTCTCAGCCCTCCCCTGTTCCCAGGGCAGGGAGCTCAGACGTGGTGATATCCCTGCTCAAAGTGTGAGCTGCACACATCCACGTGAGCAGTTCATCTTTCCAGGAAATTAGACATTTCAGTAAAAAGTGACCTCTGCAGTTCTCACATATTTTTTATGATGTTTAGTGCAATATTGTAAACCTCAGATAACACAACAGGACCCATAGGAACTGCGGCTGCTGATGCTATGGTGCTCCCGCTAGTGATGCTGGAGATGCTCCCTCTAGTGACGCTGGAGATGTTCCCTCTAGTGATGCTGGAGATGTTCCCTCTAGTGATGCTGGAGACCCTCCCTCTAGTGATGCTGGAGACCCTCCCTCTAGTGATGCTGGAGATCCTCCCTCTAGTGATGCTGGAGATCCTCCCTCTAGTGATGCTGGAGATGCTCCACTAGTGATGCTGGAGACCCTCTCTCTAGTGATGCTGGAGGTGCTCCCACTAGTGATTCTGGAGATGCTCCCTCTAGTGATGCTGGAGGCGCTCCCTAGGTGAAGTGCTCCCTTGGGAAGCTCACAATGCTCCTCAGAATCAAAGTCCTGACATCACAGATGAAGCTGAGTTGATTGGCAAGCACAGTAGCTTGGGGTCTGCAGCTATGTTTTCCACCATTTCAGAAGGACCATTCTTCTTGTAAACAGATGACATAAATTTATAATAACCATAAATACAGCACAGTACTGTACATACATTTTCTCTTCTTTATGATTTCTTAACCTTTTCTTTAGCTTACTTTGCTATAAGAATACAATATAAAATACATACAAAATATGCGTTAATTGACCGTTTATGTTACAAGTGGGGCTTACAGTCAATAGCAGGCTGTCACTAGTTAAGAGTGTGGGAGTCAAAAGTTACATCTCATTTCCAGCTGGGGCAGGAACATCCCTAACCACCTAGGAGCTCAGGGGTCGGCTGTGAATTCAGTGGATGTGTTATGCTCTGCCTACGTAAACACTTTCACAGAGATCTTCTCTGGTTATTAATCTTTGATTTTTAAGTTCAAGTTTATTATGGAAATAATTTCTGGATGTAAAGCCAATATTTTATTCTTGGTTTCTGACATGTAATCCAATCCATTGATTAGGTAAAGGATCTGGAGAGCTCTAAAATTAAGGTGTAGTTTCTGTACAAAAGGTGCATTTAGGGTCAGCCACATGCACCCACCACATGTATGGACACACACATCATCACAGGCAGCAGGTGTCTGGATGGGACGCTGGGATAAATGTTTAGCTCTCTGGGCTGAATGCTGGCACCAGTCTGCAGAAGCCTTGTCTCAGGCCAGCAGGACCCCTGCATTATCTGGAACTCAGCACAGGAGTCCACCCTAGACACAGAAATTGTGCTTGTACCTCAGGCCTGTCCATTGAAAGCATATGTAAATATATCTTAAATAAAACTATTTGGGCACCTGCTGAGTCCTTGTGGATTAGAGAAATGAACCTTGAACTTAAGTGTGAATGGGATGTGTCTGGCTTGTCTGGTGCCTTAAGTGAATCACAATGCACAAAATCACCTGCAGAGACCTAGCAGGTGAGCAGAGTCCCACCCCTCTCTGCTGCCAGACAGGAATAAAGGTAGACAGAGACAGAGAGATAGACAAAGAAGAGACAGAGACTGAGAAACGAGAGACTGAGACAGAGAAAGAAAGAGAGAGGCAGGGAGTCAGAGACAGAGAGAGAGAGAGAGGGAGGCAGACAGAGAGACAGAGGCAGGAGAGAGGCACAGCCAGGCACTGACAGACTGTGCCTGTGTTTCTGCCTCCACACCATTGGCCTGGAAATGGTGACAGCTGAGAGCTCCATTCTTTCCCTGCCTGACCTTGAGACAACCTGGCCCTGAAATGGAACTGCTGCTTTCATGATCACAGGAGGAGTAGAGGAAGGCCAGGAGATCTCTGCACCGGCATGGCCATCAGGGGGCCATGGTAGTCCAGATCCACCTGTGATTTGCAGGCTGTGGTTGATTTGTACCTCCTGGTTAAATTACTCACCAGAAACTGAACAATAGTCATTGTTTGTTTCTTTGTTTTAACATTTGCTTTTCAAAATATTTCTAAAATATTTGTTCTAGGGTGGCACCTGTGGCTCAAAGGAGTTGGGCACCAGCCCCATATGTCAGAGGTGGTGGGTTCAAATCCAGCTCCGGCCAAAAACTGCAAATATATATATATATATTCATTCTGTTTTGTGAAGACCTTTGGGTTGACATGATCAAGTCTGGAGTGACTTAGCTACTTGCCCTCCTTCAGCACTGGGCAGAACAAAGTCCTATTTCAGGAAAATGTGCACAGGAAGGTGTGAGGGGAGCCTGATGGTGCTGTCGGAACTCCCCGGCTGGGGGAGATGCTTAGTGACAGACAGGTGCAAAGCTGTCAGCGCTGTCAGTATTACACTAAACACGGGCATCAATGTCTGAAGACTTTTATCTTTGTCTTTAAAGTTAGACTTTAAAAAAAGAGTGTGGTCAGCAATGTTTTAAAAGACACAGATGATTATGAGTTGGACATAATTCATTTACAAATATTATGGCCCTTTGTCCACACTAGCCGTGTCCTGAGTTTGCCTGAAGATGTGGCCAGGAGACTACTGGGCTAACCCCACCCCACCCCCAGGTTCCAGGGGCCCCTGAAGGGGGCTGAGAGGGGGTTGGTGTCCCTGGTCTGGACATGGCCTTCCTTCTGACTCTGACATATTTTTAAGCCATGCCGTTTCTCAGTTCTGGCTTACAGATGACTGCTGGTTACAAGCTAACTTGTATCTGGGGCTTCACAACCTTGACTTTGAGGACCAGAGGCCGTATGGCTTCAGCATCACAGCAGGCCACGGGAAGAGTCACTTTTTCAACGTGGATCTTGGCAGTGAGCTGGTGGTGTGGGAGAAGTCATTCCAAAAAGCAACGTTCATGGAAGTTCAAAGAACTGGGGTAAGCAGCAGCTCACTCTTTTCTCCTCACAGACATCCTTGGAATGCCTGAAACCTAGGAATTAGAGTGTATCCTACCTATAACAGCTTATTTCAGGAAAATACCACGTGTTCAAAAGGTGAGCATTTTTTATCTGAGTCATGATGTCCAAGTGAACTTTGTGCTTGATAGATCACACAGGCCCTTGTGTGGGCAAGTGAGGCAGAGTGTGGTACATCTATATTTGCATTTAATGTGAGGAAAAGGGCTAACCAGCTTTCCAGGGAGAGACTCAGCTGACACCACTGATGGAATTCCTGACTGGTGGCAAAACTCACTAAGGCAGGTTACGGGAGGCAAAACGCCCAGCTCACAAATGAATGCATATGGTGACGTTAGCTGGGTGTTTGCAAAATTTAAAGTACTTA
This sequence comes from Galagoides demidoff, assembly GCA_963574575.1. Classification (NCBI taxonomy): domain Eukaryota; kingdom Metazoa; phylum Chordata; class Mammalia; order Primates; family Galagidae; genus Galagoides; species Galagoides demidoff. The sequence goes on along the minus strand of CAUYQV010114314.1, from coordinate 15,081 downwards.
CTGGCCCTTTCTCTCAATCTTAATAGTTCAAAATAGCTTTTGTGTCTGAATTGCTTTTCTCTTCTTGATAACAGCAAATAAATTACTCACAAATTTGAATGTATGTTGTCTGAATGGAGAGGGGAAAATGTATTATGATCCTCATTGTGGTAAACGGCAGGACGATCCCTTCACACGGGAAAAGCACTGCTGGAAATAAGAACGTCAGGAAGCAAATGAAGCAGCGTGTCACAGAGGAGGTCCCTGCACACTGGTGTCTGCACTCACTCCTGACCCAGCGTCCGTGACTCCTAGCATGTGAACTTAGGGACTACATACAGCCACTTGTAAAAAGGGTTATTTGAATGTGAATGTACCATTGCTGTTTATCGCTCACCCGTGTTGTCAGGATGTGTAGGGCTCCTGGGAGCTCCTAACAGCAGCAGGCGTGTGTATCATGCCCAGTGGCCGGCGCTGGCCCAGGGCTCCTGGACACTGCCTCAACTCTCCTTCCCTTTCTCACAGGGCTACAGGTTTCTCCTTGCATTGGGCTTCGTAAATTGGAAGTAAGCTTGATTCCTGCTGCTTATATTAACCTTTCTATCGAGACAGCCAACCCACTTAGCCATCACACAACATTACCCGTCAGAAGTGAAGCTACTAGCTGTAGAATCTCCCATGTCTATGATTATGGGACATAATCAAACGTATAATGACACAGAGCCACTCAGAATCCTCAGGACCCAGAGTCGTCATTAGGAGCCCAAGTGACGGAGCAGTAGGGAAGAGGTGGACCCTCTGTTCCACTCCCGGTAACAGCAGCCCCAGGAGTAGAGAGACTCCCTGCAGCCACCCAGGCTGGGTGCCAAGGTCAGATGGCTTTTCAGTCTGGTTTAAGGTGAAGACATCCTGACTAGGGTAACTCTGGAGGGAGGGGGATGCTGACAGCTTCGCCCAGTAGCCAGGTGCCGCAGAGCCAGTGCCCGGACCCTGCCAGGTTGCGAGTTCTCGGGGCATCTGAGAGAACAGGACAGCACCTGCACGGACCTTACCAGGTTCAGTGCTGTCCTTGTTCAGAAAAGGGCTGGGATGGCAGGATGGAGCTTTAATTGTCAGGGCCTCTCTCCTGGAGGAGCGGTTCACCCCTTTTAAGCACCACTGCTATTTGTACAAGAAGGATAGAGGGACAATTCCCGCCTGGCAGAGAGAACTGAACCGGGACACTGAGGGGCCATTTGACAGCACGGAAGATCTGAGGGTGGGCTGGTGGCACTCAGCAACATGCCTGCTCTGTCCTGCCCCACCCTGCCCCACCCTGCCCCATCCCGCCTCATCCTGCTCCGTCCTGCTCTATCCTGCCAGGACACAGGTTGCCAGAGTGTCCACACTGTCTGTGCCACCCACCAGCCACTCACTTTGTAGCCATCTCCTGATCAGTCGACAGTCATGGCATTGCATCCCTGTGTTCCAGTGACCCTCACTGTACTTAGTCATGGCCCCAAAGCACAAGAGTGGACATGGTGGCACCTGTCTCAACTGCTCTGTTTTCTATAAGGCGTTGTTTTTAGTCTCTTACTGTGCCTAGTTTATAAGTTACACTTCATTATGGGTGTGTGTAGGATCCGACACCATCCTCAGTTTCAGGCACCCACTGGGGGGCTTGGAATGTATTTTCGGCAGATAAGGGAGGGAATTAAAGTTTAATGTGTGGGCTGCTTTGGTTGCTCTTTTGTTTATATCTGGTTTCTTGGTGTGGTTTGTGCTATTTTGTGTGACTAGAGAAGTTTCCTCCAGCTCACTCCATGGGGCTTTTCTGCCTGAAAAGCCCTGAAAGGCTTTCAGAGGAGGAGCTGGGCTGGCAGGTGTTGCCTGCCAGTGGCCAGTGGCCACCCCCCACCCCTGAGTCCAGAAGGACCCTCCTCACCATCCTGGCCCCAGAGCTGCTGTTGTGTGGGCATCAGAGATAACAAAGTTATGAGACAAAATATTTTCAGTACAGCATAACTAGATACATGTGTGTACAAGAGAGACGAGACAGAGAGGTGGACACTGGCTGCCTTTTTGCTTTTTCAGTTCTAAGGAGCTGGGACAATAACCTTGAATAAGTTGCTTAACCTGCCTAATTATTGGTTTATTTATTTCTAACGTGATTACTATGTTATCTCTTTGAATGACATTATGAAATATTTAATTAATTGACATTTATGAAGCAGTTCTCATTGAAATATGCAAAACATAATTTCCTTAAATACTTAATTTTCTAGATAAATTTTTAAGAAATCTCAGCCTTGAGTTATTTCTAAAAAAAACTCTCACTAGTGTTAATGAGAGGTTTTGTGTTCCTGTGTGGAATCTGGCATACAATAAAAAATATAAGTATGTCTTATTGTTTCTCCTGAACAAAATAAATAAACCAAGAAAATGTAAGAGGAAGCCAAGTGAAACATTAAACAGAGCTTAGGTTAGAACAGATTTATGGGGTCATTAAGAGGTAATTATTAGTTTTTTACCAGAAGCTCCAGTTCAATTACACAATTAAGTGTTAGATGATTTTTATTCTGCACAGGAACCTTATTGCAATTCTAATTTACCTGGTTCTTTTCAGATGTGGTTTGGCAGTGGGGCTATTTTAGGTTAAAGCCATCAATCTAATTGTGTGGCTTGTGCTGATTCAAATGTTTGGTTTCCCTCAAAGACAGACTAATTGAAGAAATGGCTTAGGATGGCTTATCCTCGGTAGGGTCCCATCTTATCCCACTGAGTATTTCCCAATCCCTGAGAGGACAGACTGGGGGCTTCTCACTGCTATGGAGCCTCATCTAAATTCATGTTAAAATTGAGCTTTTCCTGTAAGTTGTTGTTCATTTGGTTAAAACACTCCCTAAAGTAAGACTTTAGGAACTTCACGAATGACTCCATATTAAAGTTATTCAATGCATTCATTACAAACTTTGTTAAAGATCTAAATTTTGTTTCTAAAAAGTATATGACAGCATTATGTGAACCTTTGTGAAGGCCAATGGTCACGAGTTTGAATGTTCACACTCAGACATCCGTAGCAGCCCACAGCTGCACACGATCTCTGGGTTAGGTCCCTGGGAACGGAGTGGTGACAGCCACCTGGACCAGTTTTACCAGTCATGCTTGTGAGTGTGATAAATGCCAACAGGTCCTGACGTGGAAATGCAGGGTGAAGTCAGCACCCACCAGGGAGGCTGGTGACTTGGGGACGTCTTATCTGGGCTCCCACTCCTGGCGGGTTGTCACACAGGAGCTATAACTTGAATTGTAGTTGCGTTTATCCAACGTAAATAGCTCCTGTGGAACTATCTGGAAAAGGTAGGCATGAAGGGAAAAAGGAGAAAGCAATTTTTCCAAGGGCGAGGTTAACAAAATAGTATATTTTCAGCCAACTTTCAAGAGCAAAAGAAGAGAGTGAATTTGCCGAAAGTCACAGGAAAATTAAATGGCAGAGGAGCAAACACCTCCACGTCTGTGTCAGTTCTCTGTGGCTGCCACGGCAAACGCCGCTCGCTCTGAGAGAAGAGGACAAAGCTGTTGTCTCCCCTACAGTCCCACAGAGCTAGTGCAGTGGCCAACACAGCGGCTCCTTTCTGGGGACTTTGGGAGACTCCGTTCCCGAGGTTTTCCACCAACGCCCAGGGACAGCCGCCCCACCTGCCAGACTCTCCCTCCGCCTTCCCAGGCAGCAAGTGCCCCTCATCTCCCCTCACACTTTTCTCTCTGGCCCCTGTGGGAGACGTTCTCCACTATTAAGGACTTGTGTCGTTTGATTGGAATGTTACAGGATAATCCAAGTTTTTTAATTTAATCACAAGTGAAACGTCCTTTTGCCCTGGAAGGGTACACATTCATAGGAGTTGCGTACCATGTCGGAGGCTGTCCCTGTGCTGATGGGGCCGGGTCACGACACAGAGCTCCTCCTGGCTGGCTCCAGCTGGCCCACATCTGCAGAAGCATCTGGGTGTGTGAGCGTGAAGAGCTGGTGGAGCTTCCAGAAGCAGGAAGCCACCACGAGCTATTTATTAATGGCTTTTCCTTAGAAGTTTGTGTAGAAGGAAAATTAGGAAGACCGTAAGGAAATTATTTTGTTAAAATGCTGATTGCCGTTGGATTCTGGTGGGACACATAGGCCTGCCTAGATAATCATGCTACATCACAAAGCTCATTCCAGCTGCAAATACTCTAGATGTTGCTCTCGGGAGCAGTTTGCTCAAGCTTTATTTAGGGTTTCACCATTCACAGACTTGCCAAGCAAATTCTGGTCCCTGCCCCTTCCCCCAACCTAAGTCCCCGAGTAGAGTGTGTAGGAGCCTCACTTTCTCCAGCTCTCCCCGCATGCGACCTCCCTGCCCTTCCTAAGGTGACGTACCCTCCTACTCCCCAGACACTCTGCACCCCCCACTACATGGCTGCGGTTTCTGGAAGGAGCTGCTGCCTGTTTTGGGCGTGCTTTGTCCCCCAACCCAACCCCGGCGCTCCAGGTTACATCCCCTTGGCCCTCTGACAGTGGACCCCTGTGCCCCCTGCTGCACCTGTCATGTCCTGCCTCACCTACCCTGGGGTGCCCCCAGCCCAGAGCTTCCCTCCTGAGTCATAGCCCCCCCCCCCCAGGACATGCACAGTGTAAGGCTTCCAGGAGGGACAATACATGCTGAAATGGGAACAGCAGGGGGAGGGCACGGAGGAGCCAGGCAGAGGAGTGCTGCCCCACGGGGCCTCAGCAGCTGCCAATGACAGCCACCTGCCAGCACCTGTTCTAGAAGCTCCTATGTGTGGCTTGTGGTAAAGGTTGGCAGGAAGCCCCCTGAGGAAGTTAATCCAGAGGGAAGGAGGGCCTCGGGACAGGAGACCCACACACCCACCTGCCTTTCTCACACCTTGGGGCTGAGGAGGGCAGTCCGCGAGGACACAGACGCTCAGCAGGGATGAGAGGAGGCAGTGAAGCGTCAGACGTCTTCGTCAGGGACGTGCACTTGGCCAGAGACTGCGTTCGCTCTCTTGCTCCTGTGACTGAGCAGGCAGCTCCAGGGACACTGTGAGGGTCTCTGAAGGCAGGATGGTCGCAGCCCATGACGGCCAGCTCAGAGCTGTGGGGTCTGCCCTGAAGCCACGTGTGCTGGGCACCTGCTGCCCTTCTCTGGGCACAGAGAACTCAGGATAAGTGTATGGTCCCACCCTGTCCTCAGGGGGTCACTGTGGCTGTGTTGCTGGAACAGGCAGCCCTGGGGACTCAGAGAACCGCTGAGGACAAGCAGGTCAGCGTCCAGATCAGCTGTGCTGTGTCCAAAAATTAGTTGTGTTCTTTAATTGCTTTTTTAGTCATTTGCCTTGATTTCGTAAGTAAAACCAAACTTGTAAAAAATTAGGAGAGTGTGCAGTTGAGTGGAACTCACTCTCTGTTTATTCTAAATAATAATCCTAAGGGCAGTAGTAGTCAATGCCAGATCCTGGTCTCGAGTCTGTTTCTGTGCTGGGCAGAACACACACTGCAGGGTGGAGTCCAAGAGGCTGGAGCCAGGGTCCAGTGTCCAGCCTGAGCACGGGAAGTGTGTGGGCGTCTCTGAGCCCTGGTGCTCTCCTCTGAGGCAGAGATAGCACTAACTGTCCTTTCTGTGTTCAAGGACTGCACCTGGATGTGGTCATGCAAGGCCAGGGTAGAAAGGCGTGTTAGGAGTCACGGCTGACCACACACTGCACCCTGGCATGTAGTGTGTGTGTATACGTTGTGTGTATGTGAGTGTGTATGTCTGTATGCTGTGTGTATACAATGTGTGTTTGTAGGGGGCTGCATGTATGTGCTGCCTATATGTGATGTGTGTATATTTTTGTGAATGCACATTTGGGAGTGTGTGCATGCATGTAATGTGTGTATATACATCTGTATATGTGGTGTGTATATGTGATGTGTGTTGGTGTGCATATGTGGTGTGTGTGTATGGTGTATATGTGGTGTGTGTGTGTGTGTGGTGTGTATGGTGTATATGTGGTGTGTGTATGGTGTATATGTGGTGTATGTGATGTGTGTGTGTGCTGTGCACATGTGGTGTGTGTGTCGTGTGTGTGTGTGTGATGTTTGTGTGTGGTGTGCACATGTGGTGTGTGCACCTGCAGACCATCCTGGTGGATGCTACAGGATAAGTCCATGACACCAGGACACACCCCCAGATCCCAGTGGAGGTGGCCCCTGTTCCAGTGAGCCCAGGCTCCTGTAAGGAGAAGGACAGGTTCCCAGTAACATCAGGTCTCTGCACTCACCACAGAGCAAACTGCACCCCATAAAGGGGGCTGGACATGGTGATTCAGTCCCCAGACCCAGCAGAGGGGACGTCCACCCTGCAAGCCCATGAGATGTGGCCTGCGGCTGGCCCTCCTTGTTCTGCCTCAAGCCTTTGAGGGGCCTGCAGCTTTGCTTCCACTGCTAAGGTTGAGGAAACAGTCCTCAACACTGAACCTCAGTTCACCTGTGAGCATCCAGCCTGCGGCCTATTCCCAGCTACCTAGGAGTAGCGCACATCAGCAGTGTGGACACAGCTTCCACGCGTGCCTTGGACTTGATGTGACAACATAAAGATTCTTCCAGGGTCCCTTCTCCAGACGCTAGAAATGAGTGTGTGAGTCCGTCTTGCAGGAACCTAAACCAGTAAAGACAAGGTTCACCTGTGCGTCTGAAAAATACCCAAATGAAAACCATTTCCATTTGATTCTCCTGTAATAATACACCAGGCGTCCTCAAACTACGGCCCGCGAGCCACATGCAGCCTGCCAAGGACATTCATCCGGCCCACCTGGTGTTTTTGCTACCTCTGCCTGTCCTGCTTAGCAGCCGACTCATCCCGGGGCCCGCAGTCCGGCCCTCCAATGGTCTGAGGGACAGTGAACTGGCCCCCTGTTTAAAAAGTTTGAGGACCCCTGCAATATACCTTCCTGAGTGTATCATCACCATGTGATCCCTTCAGATGGGTCAGCATCCTCTTTTGGAATTTATTTTTCATTTATTATTCATAAACTTACCTTAGGTAAGTTTCCAACTCTTTCAGTTGGAAACCCTATTGATCAAAGAAAGTGCTTCTGCTTTTGAAGTCAAAAATAGACCCAGTATATTCAGAATGCCAGGCGCCAGGCTGGGCTAACTGGCTTCTGTTTTGAGTGCTTGTTAATTTTTTTCTATTATATTATTAAATCATAGCTGTGTACATTAATGCAATCATGGGGTACAATGTGCTGGTTTTAGATACAATTTGAAATGCTTTCATCAGACACGTCAACATAGGCTTCACGGCATTTTCTTAGTTATTATGTTAACACATTTATATTCTACACTTAGTAAATTTCACATGTACCCTTGTAAGATGCACTGTAGGTGTGGTTGTTAATTATAACCCTCCAAGATGCCACCAGACAGGGAATCCAGAGTCTCTATCTGCAAAACCCCGTCAGCATCCCCGTGGCGACTCTCCACCCTATGCATGTCTCTCCACCAGTGTGTCCCATGGACCCAGCTCCCCTGGGATGCTTGGTCCTTGCTCTGTAAGGACTCAGCCTCTCCATTGGTGATACAGATGACAGAGTCACACCCAACACCAGCATTTCCTGGTGGCATCACCTGTTTGTTACAAAGGAAACTGACCTCCCTTTGCTCAATCAGACACCCTTTAAGACAAAGCACTGGTACATCTAGGAGACCTGACAATTAAGTTTGTGAACTTGCCACTGTGCCTTTAGTTGGCACTACACAAACAGCTCGGTGAAGTTCCATAGCCCTAGTGAATCTGTGTGTGTTCGTGTTGACATGTGGCTATGTCTTATTGAGAGGCGCTCAATTATTGTTGTGTGATTTTGTGTGCTGTCCTGAGAATGCCAAAACCTGAATCAGAGCAATAAACACTAGATTTCTTGCTAAACTTGGCAAGAGTGGATGTGAAATCAGGCCATGTTAGTCCAAGTTTATGGGGATAATGCCATGAAGAAAATAGCAGTGTACAAATGGATCAAATGTTTTTCTGAGGGGAGAGAAAGTATCACTGATGAAGAGAGGTCAGGGCAGCCAATAACAGGCAGAACTAATGAAAACATTGTAAAACATCTTTCAAGTTGTGTATCAGAATTACTGGCTGACTGTGAGAAGCATGACAGACCAAGTAACACAGAGAAACAGGAAAATCTTAACTGAGCATCTTGGCATGAGGAAGGCGTGGTTCTTGCATCACGACAATGCACCAGCTTACACAGCACTGTGGGAGGGAGTTTCTAGCCAGTAAACAAATAACTGTATTAGAACAGTCTCCCTCCTCACCTGATCTGGAGCCCAGTGACTTTTTCCTTTAACCCAAAGTTAAAGGAAATGTAGAACGGAAGACACTTTGATGACATTCAGTACAACAAGGGTAATATAATGACAACTCTGATGACCATTCTAGGAATTCCAAAATTGTGTTGAAGGGCTGACTAGGCGCTGGCCCTGGTGCTCAGCTTCCCAGGGTAGTTGAAGGGCTGACTAGGCGCTGGCACTGGTGCTCAGCTTCCCAGGAAGACTTCCAAGGTGGCTGTAGTGACAACCAGCAATGACATAGGAAACACTTTTTCTAGGATGAGTTTTCCAACTGAATTATCAGACCTTCATATTCTAAGTTTTCTAAAACTTAACCTTTCTAAGTCAAGTTTACAATATAATCAAGAGACACAAAATACATATGAAGAGATTCAGTGGCCCAGTATGCTGGTGCCAAACTAAAAGGACTCCAAGTCTCTAAATTTCAACTTGTCCCCAGGGCTCACAAAGCCAGGCTGCAGTGTCCCCTGGGGCTCAGGGCATTCCTCACCCCAGCAGGCAGGATGCCCCCTGCTGCTCCCCAGGAGGAGGACCGGTGGGTCTGTGGCCTCCTCACCATTGCCACCAAATCCTAGACCTTCCAGCCACACGCTGGGCCAGACTCATGGTCTCAGCTCCAAAGTCATCCTTAACTGGCATTGCCAGCTGCTCCCTGGCCTTTCACCTGCACTCCTCTGGGGGACCTCTGGGCCTGGGTTCCTCCCATTTCTCTGTGTTGGGACAACAGGGCAGGCTGGGCTCCTTGGACAGGTGGTCTGTGTCAGTTCTGCATGGCTTCACAGAGCCTTTCCAAGGCCACATGTGTCTCTTGTCCATTCCTCGATGGAAGATTAATTTGTCAGCGGCACAGACACCACTGTCACAGCATAAGGCACTGTGTTCCCACCAGCATCCCGTCTGCTCCAGGCCCCTCCTGTCACCAAGGCCTCCCAAGCTCTTCTGGGGACATAGTGTCCGTGGCACACTGCCTGTCACTGGGGCTTTCTGTTCAGCACCCTGCGCCCACCCCACTGGACTCCTCCCTGTGTATGGGCTGTGTGTGTCACAGCCTCTTCCTGTCCTTGGCGGTTTTCTGTGACCTGTCACTGGTGACCTTCCTGGGAGGCTCGTGTGCCCCAGATGGCAGGTGCACTGGGGCTGACCTCAGGGTGGATGTTCAGGGCACTGAAGGGACGCCCAGGCAGGGCAGCTCCCTGGGGATTATAGAGGTCAATAGCCAGATAAGGATAGAAAGGGCTATTGGTGAGAAAGAGTGTGGGCACTGGATGCTGGACTCTGGGTGGAAATTCTGTTTTCAATCTCTAAATTGAGTTTCTTCCATGGTAGAGCTGAGTCTCCCCAGTGAACTGGTGACAAAGTGTGGTTGTGAAGGATGATGTTTAGGGTGCTCTTGGTACAAATGGCCTGTCTGAATATTTCCCAGAAATACACTGCTACATGGATTGGGTTGTGGCTGGCAATTTATTTCTCTAAAAGCCATTATTGCTTAATTTAATTAGACTGGAACGGAGAGCGCTGGTGGTAATGTTTCTATTTCTGCTCCTTAAATCATTTCAGGGCATAATCCAATCCTCCAATTAGCATTCCCATCTTGGGAGGACACAGCCAAATTAGCTCTTATTAATTGTTCCATTTTAAAGTATCCTCTCTCCTATGTTAACCCTCCTGTTGCTGAGGGGGCCTGAGGGGAACACCACAGCCCATGGGGCCTGTCTGAGAAACACATGGTCTGTGGCGGGGAATCCTACTGTGCCAGAGTCTCAAACGTACATTGCACAGCAGGCACCCCCAAAACCTTCAAAACAACCTAAAGATAGAATACGTTTCTCACTATTTGTTTCTCTTTGGTGTAGACGCTAAACCAAGTTTATTATTATTATTACTATTTCAGATGAATATGAGAGCACATATGACTAGGTTACAAAGTTTGCTTTTGTAAGGTTGAAGTCCGAGGTGTAGTTGTGTCCACAGTGAGCCCTGCACCTGAGCCCTGCACCTGTGCAATACACCTGAGCCCTGCACCTGTGCCGTGCACCTGAGCCCTGCACCTGAGCCGTGCACCTGTAGGTGGGAACTTACTCGACACCACCCCCACCCTACTTGAGTTTGAGTTTTTTCTAATGTGAGTATGTAGTTGTTAATCTACTTGTTTCAATTTAACCACTTACAAAAATTAACTCATCATGTATAAAACATTTAAATACAAGACACAAAACTATAAGAACTCTAGAAGAGAGTATGGGGGGAAAGTCCTAATCTTATCAGCCTAGGGAAAGAATTTATGAAGAAGACCTCACTGGCAATTACAGCAAAACAAAAATAAATAAATGGGACCTGATCAAGTTAAAATGTTTCTGCACAGCTAAGGACACAGCCAACAAAACACAGAGGTGCTCCTGAGAATGGGAGAAGATTTGCCTGCTGGGAATCTGACAAAGGGCTGATAACCAGAATCCACAGAGAACTGAAGCAGAAAAGCCAACCACCCAATAAACCAATTGTTTTCAAAATTTGTGTGTGGAGCTGTCAAGAAGAATGCCACACCATGTATTGCCTGAGTAAAGCAGGACTAAGCTGGGTTTTAACTTTTAAAATTTCACTTAAAAAGAAGTTTTCACAGAACAAGTAGAAAACTAAAGCTAATGTTGACAAATGGAGTGATTCCAAGCACTGTACCCACACTGCATCTCGTAAAGCAGACGTCTGTGCTGAGACTGGAATACCCAGCTGCATTTGCCAGTTGTGCAAGGCAAGATTGCTGCACACTGCCTGCTTGTTGGCTTCCAGGAAGCCACATGCTTACTCTGAAGAGACCTTGTCAAAAAATCACCCGTTAACTGCTGTTTCCATGAATCGGACCCCAAAGGAAGCATTGAGTTCTATGCATGTTCCCAGGTCGGGGCCCAGGTGAGCCACAGGAGGCTGCACCCCCAGGGCACATGGCTCTCCTGAGCCTGGAGTGCGTGGGGCTGGGCTCACAGATGAAGGTCACGGAAGGACACGTGTGTGGGATGAAGCAGGTCTGAGCGACTCTGAGCCTTGAGTGCTGGAAGACCCTCTGCCCTCCCATCTGAACACCTGTGGAAAGACTGGAACGCTGGGAGACCTTTTCTTAACAATTTACCTTCTTGGAAGAAGCAGCACTGGTCAGATGAGGGGCAGGCTGCAGCTCTGCTCCTGCTTTGGACAAGTCAGGTGGAGACCGAGGCAGAGCTGGCCCAGGGCTTCTTCCTCTCAGCTCCTCAGCCCTCTGCTTCTGTGAGGGGCAAATGAGGCCACCAGGTGTCCTGTGTATGGGGCAATTGGAGGCTCTGAACATGGAATCCAGACCCACAGCTGCTCTGGGGTCGCTGGGCACACACAGAGTGGAGATGGGCACGAGGGGCTCCATGAAGCAGCCGCATGGCAGATTGAAGCAATGAAACACTTGTGACGGTGGAGCTAAGTGAGGAAGCCACACATCCCACCATCCCTCCAGTAAGCAGGTAGAACGACCACCTGAGCACAAGGTCATGGGGCGCAGCCGCAGCCAAGATGTCCCAGGTGGTGATGAGGACTCAGGTGCCGTCTCCACCTCAAAAGAGGTGACACCTCACATTCATGGTTTCTGTGGTTACCTTGGTGGAAGAGAAGGTTCTTGATGTTGTTAACTTGGGGGGAGACCAAGGACTTGGTGCTCCATGCCCATCCTGCAGGACACTTTGGTGGACGTGGAACAGAGCACAGGGGTGAGAAGTGCGGGCACGCTATTAAACTGTCTTTGCCTTGGTTTTCTACTGTATGGAATGAGCAACAATTAATCCCCTAGAGCTGCTTTGAGGTTTGTAAATGGTCCACCTTGAGAAGCTAAAGGCAGTGCTGGCCTTAGGTCGACGTTCATAGGTGCTCACCACACATGTGCACTTGGTGTTCACACTTGTGCACACACACCCCCAGACATGTGCACCTGGATGAGCACCCCCCGAGCATGTGTGTGCACATCCGCACTCGGCCACCCGTGCACACAGCCTTCCCCGCCCACTCCTCCTCCCCTGCCCAGCTCTGCCTTTGATGGTCACCGGCCTCAAATCCACCCTCTGGCTGGAGCTCTGTCTCCCGCGACTCCTCCCAGCCTTAGCCTCAGTTGGTTACTCCTCCACCAGCCTCTTTCAGGGTGGTCCTGCTCATTTTCTGCCTTTCCCTCCATGATCCTTCCAGAGCCTCCAGAGTCTTGGCACTGCCTTGAGAGGCCTCACTTTAGGAAACAGGCGTATCTCCTCAGTGATCACAGCCAAGCTCCCACTTCCAGACATCCCGGCTCGGCAGTGATGCCAGTGTTCCTGTCCTGAAGGTGACGGGGGTCTCCCCGGCCTGTCACGGGATCTCAGCATGTTTGGCCATCACTGGCTCATTTCCCTGAGCATGACATCCTACAGCTTTGTCTGTGTTACAGCGTGGGCCAGAACTACCATTCTTTCTGAGGCTGAGTAATGTACCGCCCTACGTCTACACCACATGCTATCCACCCAATACCCACGAGGAGTCGTTCCTGCCTTCCAGCTGTTATGAATAACACTGCTGTGAACACAGTTAGGCAGAAATTCAGCTATGTCTCTGCCTCCAGTTCTTTTGAGTGTATACCCAGAAGTGGAATGTCTGGTTCATAGGGTGATTCTATTTTTAATTTTTTCAGGGGCCGCCATAGTGATTTCCACTGATCTGCACCTTTCCGGCTCCAGCCCACAGTGCCTGGTGCTCAGATTCCTTCATACCGGAGTCAGCGTGTGCCACTCTGGTCTTGTTTGCTGTGCTTTCCAAAGTCATCGTAGGGACATGAGCTCACCTCTCGTGGTGATTTGACTTGCATTTCCCTGATGATAAGTGATTTTGGTTGTCTTTTCATGTGCTTACTGGAAATTTGTGTATCTACGCAGAAAAATATCTATGTGAGTCCTTGGCCACCTTCCAGTGCAGCTGTTTGATAGGGTCCTCTGCTACACAAAGTTGTGAGTTTTGATTTAATTAGTGTATATTTGTGTTGTATGTGTTCTCGGTGACACTGGATATGGCAACGTGAAATCACTGCTGTGTCCAACATCATGCAACTTTCCCCTTGTGTTTTCTCCTGAGAGTTAAAAATTTTTGGCCCTAATATCTAGGTCTTTGCTGCATTTTGAATTAATTTTGGTGTATCTTCATTTTGGTCCAAACTCATTTTATGATATCAGGTTTTCTAAGAACCATATGCTAAAAACGCCGTCTCTTCTCCCCTGAATAGTCTTGATGCGTCTGTCAGAAGTATCTGACCAGTGTGTGGGTTCACTTCAGAGCTCTCTGTTCTCCTCGGCTGGGGTCCCTCTGTCTTTCTTAATGCCAGACCATATGGTTTTAATTACCAAAGGTTTGCAGTAAGTTTTGAAATCAGGAATTGTGAAACTTTCAACTTTGTGCTTTCTGTTTTTTAAGATTGTTTTGTCTATTCAGGATCCCATGAGCTTTCATATGAATTCCAGGATGGATTGTTCTATTACATTAGTCTCACGAGACAGATGCCTTGGTCCTCACTTCACAGAGACAGGTGGGCTTTGGGCCGACACTCAGCTCACCCACGTGCTCCCATGATGTTCTGGGCCTTCCCCCCCCCCAGCGTTTTGGCTCCTTTGCTTCAGCACCACAGACAGAGGCTCAGTCCTCTGCCCCACATTTCTTCTGGGTTGGTACTTAGGGATCCAATTGTGTCCCCCCAAAAGGCTTGTTGGTGCCTGACCCCACTACCTGTGCTGTGCTGCTATAGGCGGGACTCCAACCACTGTTGTCCTCAGGAGGACGTGGAGAGGAACAGGGACGGGAAGTGAGAGGAACGGGGACGGGAGGTGGAGAGGGACCGGGAAGGGAGGTGGAGAGGAACAGAGGAACAGGGACGGGAGGGGAGAGGGACGGGACGGGAGGTGGAGAGGGACTGGGACAGGAGGTGGAGAGGAACAGGGACGGGAGGGGAGAGGGACGGGGATGGGAGGGGAGAAGGACAGGGACGGGAAGTGAGAGGGACGGGAACAGGAGGGGCGAGGGACAGGGACGGGAGGGGGAGAGGGACAGGGATGGGAGGTGGAGAGGGACAGCAGAGCCTGTGTGGACAGGTACCCACAGGGGAATGTGCTGAACCACATGCCACCATTAAACCACATGCCCACATGGGACCCTTAAACAAACCAAAGCATAAAGATCACCCCAGCTGCCCACCCCCAGAGGCTGAGGAGGCAGGAAGTTTCTAGGCCTGCAGAGAGCTCAGCCTGGGCCACCAGTGCTCTGATTTGGGACTCAGACTCCAGAGATGACAGAACATATTTCTTTTGTTTTATTAGTAAGACAGTGATTTGTGGCAGTTTGTTAGGGCACCCCAGAAAACTATTATAATAGGACATACTTTAGCAGGGCCAGGAAAAATGAGACACTGCAATATTTTCAAGAGGCTGGAAAGCAGCAGAGTGAATGACCCCTCGGCCTCTGGCATTGGGCCTTATTAAAGGAATCAGGAATGGGGCAAAATGACCAGGAGTGGCCTGGGGCCAAGGCAGGCGGGAGGCACCTGCAGGGTGGGTGAGCAGGGCCTGTGGCCACCTGGCACCACTGAGCACCACAAGGCTGGGTTCTTAGGGACTCTTACGAGTTCAGTTCCACTTCTCTGTTTCTGGACAGGTGCTGCTTCGGCCATCTTCTTACCTTTCATCATTTTCAGTTAAACCAGAATGATGAAATGATTGTGCTCACAT
>CAUYQV010114311.1:0-18656 GCA_963574575.1 Galagoides demidoff | reverse complement strand
TGGCCAGGCATTGTGGCGGGTGCCTGTGGTCTCAGCTACTCGGGAGGCGGAGGCAGGAGACTCGCTTGAGCCCAGGAGTTGGAGGTTGCTATGAGCTGTGATGCCATGGCACTCTACCCAGGGGGGATAGCTTGAGGCTCCGTCTCAAAAAAAAAAAAAAAAAAAAGAAAAAGAAATGGAAAAGAGATTATTATTAATGTTATAGATAAAGAAAGGAAGGCATTGAGAGGATCAGTAACTAAGCCAAGGTTAAAACCATGACTGGTGGTGCCAGGAGTGAGCCAGAACACTCTGGCTGTAGAGCTCATCAATTACTGCCACAGCCTGTGGGGTTGGCCCATGCCACAGTCACCACTGATCCGCCTGGGGAGCTGCATGCTCAGGGAGCCCAGGGAGAGCTGGCCTTGAACCAGAACACCTGACCGGGTCCTGCAAATATCACCAACTTGATCTAGGACCCTGGAAAGTGCTTCTGGAATGCTCTAGCAATTATTACTGTTATGAGATCCCATAGTGGGTGTGAAGCATGTTTGAACAGTAAAGAGATACAAAGGGCTGTGCTTGTTGTTGTGCATAAAAACACAGCAGTTGTGGGGAACATGTCATTTTACCGTTCCTTGGACTTTATTTATACAGCATTGTCTTACTTTTAATATTTTCTTAATATTTTTCTGTAAGTATATTTTTGTATTTAAATATCTAATCAAGATTTAACATAAAAGTCCTCTAATAACCATTAAAATAAATACATGGTAAGTAAATAAAAAGTGATTATCTATATACACCTACAATCATCTCACACACTGCCAGGGAAAACCTCCCTGATGGTCTACATAGATGGAAATTTTCCTATTTCCTTTATTTTACTTTTCTTTCTTTCTTTCCGTCCTTCCTTCTTTCTTTTTTCCCCCTTCCTTGTTTCTTTCCTTTCCTTCACAAATACTTTAAGGATACATACAATTACATGTCAAGCAGCTTTCTAGAAAACTAGAGAGAATCCCAAATAAAATTTCTGTTTCCATGACGCATCTTTTTCACCACAAAAATGATCCACGAACAAACAAAAGTTAGCAGAATATAACATCAGGGGTCCACGGGAAATAAAACAGAGTGAAGAGATAGCTAGCCAAGCAGGTGTGGGGAGATCTCCAGCCCCTCTAGACACTCTCTGCTGTGTTCTAGATCCTTCCTCCAGACCAGCTCTGCCCATGAGAGAGTGCTAGGCAGAAGATGGAGGAGGAAAAAGAGGGAATCCGGTGGTTTTTCCCACGACCCTTCCTTCAAAGTCACCACATGAAGGACAGGGACTCACACTTCCCACTCAGCTCTCTTGCTGCATTTTGGTGACTAGAACTTACACTGTAAGGAGAATTCAATTCTATTCTCTAAGGAGTGATCAGGGAAGACCTCTCTGAGGCACTGTTTGTTGTTGTTGTTGTTGCTTTTTGTTTTTTAATCAGAGAACATCAAGAGACAGAAAATAAAATAAACACAGATTTTGGGTGACTCACGTCTCTTCTATGGCCATTGCCATCATTTGCGAAGATTTAGGAAATCCAAGTCATATTTTTTTTCTTCTAGATCCCTTGGATACAATTACCAGAGAAGAGCCATCAGAGAACCAAGGGCAGCAAGTTGGGCCCCTGCAGAGGAAAGTAGGGGAGAGACATTGGAGACATTGGGTAGAAAAACAGCTCAAGGTCTCAGGCGTGAGAGCACAGAGAAATGATGGAGGTGCTTCTCAACAGGGTGTCAGCCTCGTGCGGCCCGGACTGAATCCTCAACTTCGAATTGTATGGACCAGAGATTTCCAGCGTTTGGTGATCTAGTTTATGTGCGTTACGGCTCCCACTGTGTTGCCTTCATATTACATTATATTTCTATTTTCAGTTTTCTAAGAAATGATAATTGGAACTACAAAAATAGTTCAAATATTTTTGAGCTAAATGTATTCTTCTTTTTAATTCCCCTTGCTTTTGTTTCTCTTTGTCCTTAATTTCTTATGGCTGGAAGAATATAATTAATTCAACATGTTGCTTAGAGAGAGATTTTCCAGGTCCTTCTAGGCAGACTGTAGTCATTTGTTCAAAATTGGGCCTGGGGAATAAGAATCTCAAGTAAATAATTTATTATATCTGACGGAAATTTATCTAGATTGTTTTCCTCTTCTGAAAAATATGCACTAATACTCTTAAACGGTGTAAAATAGTTGTACTGTCTTGTATTTCTAGAATATCTTTATCACCCAAAGCTCTAATTAGACAAACACAAATTGAAGTATGGCATCTCGGAGTGTATTTCAGTATTCCTCTGAAAACATGCTCATTTGTCAATTCTTTTTAAACCTTGTAGACTTTATTCAGAGCAGAGTAAATAGACTTTTCTAGGATGGGATAAAAGTATATTTTCCATATTGTTATCAGAAACCTGCCCTCTGGGGAGCCTGTCACTCCAAAAGGGGCCCTGCCTCATTTGACTAATCATCTATGGTTTATCTGAAACTTTAAAGTGTACTTTTTGCTGAAATAGCAAGATCTCTTTATTTTTCTTGAATCACCACTTTGAAAGATTGAGTTTGCCATTTTAAGACTAGTACTTATTATTTCAGACCATTGTAACATGACTCATGGAGTGAGACCTTGCCACTCACTCACTTTGGGCTAGCACAAGCCTTCCCTCTCAAAAATCTGCAGAAATGTTTACACAGGCTATGCTAACTGTGGGCTTTCTGAGAACTGACTAGAAATTAAATAATGTATGCCTTTCTTTTTGCTTGGATTCCTACAAATTGAAGCAAAAATAGAAATCATATTTATAGAATAAACTAGGCTTTAAGAAATGTACAAGAACAGAAAAACCCTCTTTGCCACATAACACAATTAAAGAAAAATATTGTTAACAAATGTGCCCGTGTTTTTCTGGACAGTTTATATTTTATTTTAGAGTTATCATGTAAGTCAGTCATCATAGAAAACATGTCTCTGCTTAGCTCAGGCTTTAGAGATGGAAAAGGGTCTTAAATAGTATGTGTATAAATTTTTTGTTGTATTGACAACAATCTCCAGAGCTTGAACAAAGAAGTGAGTTAGCCAAAATGGTTTAATCTCTACTCAATTTTTAAAGCAGCACCCAGGGTCTTCTCTTTTCCCCCCTTGCTGTGCTCCTCTGAGACTCCCAGGAGGCTAAAGTGGGCCAGGCTAGGAAAAATTATTGGCAAGAACTTTAAAGATCCCTAATGACCCGTAAAGGGAAAGAAATTAACCAGGATAATGTTCTAAGGAATCAGAGTGCAATAATTACTGCTACATTTTGTCCCACCAATTCTTCTTTCCAATTGATGCTTTTTCAGAATATTATGGGAATACACACATTTTGGTTACATACTTGGATTTTGTACATTTTAAGTCAAACTGATAAGTGTGCCCTTCACCCAGAAAGTGGGCAATGTTCTTGGTAGGTGTGGATTCACCTATTCCATCCTCCCCCTCCCACCTATTTGATTTCTGTTGAGTTTTACTTCCCAAGTGCTTATCAATATGTGAGTGGATTAATAAGGTGTGGTATGTGTATACCATGGAGTATCACTCAACCATAAAAAAATTCAGCGATCTAGTATCTTTTTGTAAAACATTGGATGAAACTAGAGACTATTCTTCTAGGTGAGGTACTATAAGAATGGAAACATCAAACACACACCACATATACTAAACTGGAACTAGTTGATCAACACTTGTGTGCACCTATGTCCTATCAAATCTTAACGGGGCTCCCCAGTTGCCATTGCTTCCTGCGTGAGTCTGACTCTCTGCCGAGAACCTGTCTGATTTGCCCTCTATAGGACTTCCTCCCACATCTGTGTTGATGGTCACTGCAGGAGAGTGCCCACCAACAGGAACAGATGCGACTGGATTTTGCCCCTGACCACCACTCACCACGTCATAGCACCTCATCTCACAGAGGACTTACCTACTCACCAAATTATATACCTCGGCAAAGGAGGTGCCCTAATTCACCTATATAAGTCAGATGAGCAGGTGGAGTCCTGGATACCTTACCATTTGGGATGTCCCTTGGGAAATCTCCTTTGCAAATGGGTACCTTAGCTATATGACCTTCATTAACAATAGCTCTGACTTTTTAAGTTATAGCAGCAAGAAGGAAGGTGCCTATCTTTCTCTCGCTTCCTTTATACCAATTCCTCCCTCATACAAATTTCTAAAGGAAGATTTGGCCAATTGGCAGGATGTGCAGAGCCCTCCGTGGCCATTATGAGCAGGCACCCTTGAATTTATAACTAAGAGCCACTGTTCATATTCCAATAACTATCAGTTCTACACAATAGCTATACTGTGGCATTTTCTTTTAAAAAGCACTTTTCCGAATCTGTGCCCTTGGATATGTTTTAAGTCTTCGATTGTGTTTTGACATTTTCATGTCTTCATTAGTGAATTTCAGCAAATCTCTTCTCCTTGAAACCATTGCCCGCCCCCACCACTTCTCTCATAGAGTCATTTGCTCACTAAAGGATTAGGGCAATTTTTATTACTCTCAACAATAAAATAACGTGGTGTCTTTTCTTAGTCTAAATTATGCAGACATCTATTGTTCTTATGTATCTTCCCATGAAGTTGAGAATTAAAGTTGTTAACATTGAAGTCAACTCGTTAAATCACAAAATGTTAACCCTGGAGTAACAAGTATTTCTAAAGTACCAACCACATGGGCAGAGGATATTGTGCCTTCTACATCAGCCACCAGGAAACATTCCCAGTTTCTTTGCTTTTCCCCTTAGCTGAGATCTGTACCTGACATCCAGCAGGACCTCAAAGGATAGCCACTGATTAAGACAGTGAGTATATAAAATAGCTACTTCCCTCTTTTATCAATGGTAGCTTTAAGAGTCCCAGAGTGAAACTGGAAGCACTTTGCCCTAGAAAATACACCAAAGCACTGGGAAAGTCCAGAAAGAATTCTTAGAGCCACATTCTGGTAGATCCAAAGCTCTTAAATCCTACACCTGGCTGCACATCTTGGGTTCTGTAACTGGACTGCAGAGGCTCTGGAGCTGTTGTGGATGCCTGCCACTGATCCTCCACAGGATCTGAAATCCCCCCCCCCCTTTCATCTACCATGCTGCCCTTCCCCACAATCTAACAACCCTTGTGAAAGATCAGTAATACCCACCTGCAGCCTGGCTTTGTTCTCATTTCATCTTTGTTCAGGTCTCAAACTGAAACACAGATCTCAACTAGGTGAGTAAGGGTGCCAAGCAAGGAGGCTGGGGAGATGAAAATAATGAGATACAATTAATTCCAGATTATTACCCAAGGTACTTTATTTGAAATGAATGTGAGGTTCTGTGACAGTAGGGTTTCGATTCACTTCTTTACCAGCGTTACTAACGTAATCTATGAAGTTATGCGTTCCAGTGGCCTGAGGGAATTTGTCGAGCCACCAGACCTCACTCCAGAGGCCACGGAGGCTTTCCCAGTGACTGATCAAGCTTAGCCAACTTTAGGTTATGATGCCTACTTGCTTAATTTCCCAAACACATGCATGACTTTTAAGGGTATCTGTGAGCTGACAATTCCACAACAAAGTTTGGTGATCCCTTCCTCTGGTCATATAATCAATGGAGGTGACAGAGACTCTATCCTGAGCCCTCCGCCTTTCCCCTTCCACATGGACATAATAATGTGATTTATTTCCTGAGGGTGTGGGGGCCTCTGAGCAAGCCAGAATAATTCATGACTCTATTCCACACCTGAGCTCTGCACAGATTGGAAATGAGTGAAAGATAGTGGCCAAATTATCCCTTCATGACTAATGACAGCTAAGGCAGAGGATGCGGCCAAGTATAAGACCTGAACAGGGGGTCCTTAACACTCAACCTCAGGCCAGGTTACTGCTCTCCCCGCCAAGTCCCAGGGCCATGCAGGTAAGATTTATAGACTGGTTAGACAGTGGAGAAGCCCCCACCCACTCCCCACCCTCACCCCCGCCCCGGGGCATTTGCTCCCAAGAGGAGTTGCTGAGCTGAGTTTCCTTCTTCACAAATTTCCTAATCGTATTAGGCTCTGACCCTCCCCGGAGTGCTGAGTGCAGAAAGGCATGGAGAGCAGCCAGAAGGGCTCCGGGAAAATCCCTTCTAATGGAAACCAGAGGCTGGGAAGAGGCAACCTTTACTTAAAAATCGACCAGTGGCCAACCCTGCTGAGATAAACCTTTAATTTAAAGCATTCCCTTTAATGCTTCATCTGGAGGTACTTGCCCATCTTCTTCTCTTTACTTCCTTTCTTTTAGTTAACCTGCTCAGATCTTCCAGGATCCGTCTGTGCCGTCTGGGGTAAGTGCAGCCATGAGCAGCAGCTTTATTTCTCTTTCAGGAATGCTTATTTCTCAACATTCCTGGCTAATTATACTGCTTGGTCAACCAAACCAGGCTGGCCAAAGCTCCCCTAGAAGGTTCCACAGGAATTGTCTGGAGACTAGATTATTCCCTTCAGTAGCCAGAAAGTTGATGTGGAGTCAAGACTCTCTGGCCGAGTGTATGGAACTGCCTGCCTGGGCAGTTAACATGTTCAGAGGCATGTCCCTGCCCTGATCGCTATAGTGGCACTAATCTCCTCCTTCACGGAGACAACCTGTGTATGACACCCCATTTAACCAACTCACATCTCTATTGTCTTCAAAAGAGCTTGCCAGAGGGTGACAGCAGAGCCATGGTGTTCTGTTTCTGGGGACAGGGCGAGGGGAGGAGAGGTTACACTGGAATCCTCAGCAACACAGTCAGTCTGTGTCGGGCCCACACATAGTGGCCCCTACAGAGTTGTTGCCAGTCGTCATAGCTGTGTCCATACACCACACTTTCTGAGGGTCGAGGAGGACGTTATCTTACTTCTCTAATGTCTCATTTCTGTGCCTTAAATGTTTCTTCCATGGAAATGGTCACCATGTGTCTTGGAAGAAACTCAACTTTACAGCCTAATGATGTTAGGGGTGAAGTTCAGCCCCTGCAGTGCTTCTCGGGCCCTCATTCCCTCACCTGTCTGAGCCTCAGTTTTCCTATCTGCAAAATGAATGCATAATAACTACCCCAGGTGCTCACAGGGAGGACTGAATGGGGTTACATATGGAAAGGATTCAGCACACTTAGAAATGGCACACAGTTTTATGAAAATAGATTGGACTAAAATTCAATTATGAAAATTCGCCACGTAACAGAAAAAGTAGCCTTTTGTTATGCACTGTAGGTATTTTATGGGGCAAATATTTTGACCAAGGAGATTACCCTTCAAAGAATAGTTTTCATAGCAAATGCCTGTGATATAATCCATTCTCTTCACTGTTTTCTAATCTCAATCCTCTTTTGATAGCACCATCCTAAAATGGTACCATTTTACAACAAAAACAGAAGCAGATGTCCTGTTGAGGTGAGGCTTCTAGAAGGGGAATGAATTGCCTATTTTAAGACCTAGCATGAAACAGGTATTCCAATCCACCCAATTAAAAAGTAGCAGAGCTATAATTTGAACTCAAATCTTGTCTCTTTCCAAAGCAATTACCCT
The DNA here is from genome assembly GCA_963574575.1 of Galagoides demidoff. Classification (NCBI taxonomy): domain Eukaryota; kingdom Metazoa; phylum Chordata; class Mammalia; order Primates; family Galagidae; genus Galagoides; species Galagoides demidoff. Next base: position 11,088 of record CAUYQV010114311.1, on the reverse strand, counting down.
CCCCACTGAACTATTGCAGGCTAGCTATTAGGTGCCTATCACATAAAAAAAAACACAGTGAAGACTTCATAAGCTAAATGGTGAGTCTAAGTGTGCTAAACTCTTATTTCAAACATTTCCCTCATTAGGTGGTAATTAAGGAAGAATGTCAGGAAAACAGAGTCTAAATAAATCTTCCTTCTTTAATTTCTCCCTTCTCAATGGTCACTGTGACATCTCCTTTGCCAGCTGATCTCCCTGCCTCCACAATTGTGCCCCTCTGATACATCCAGTGTTTTGAAACATAGCAAGTACTTGTAGGGTCACAAATATCTATCAGTTGCTTGTGGCAGCATGTTTTAAATTAGAACATTTCCTTTACTCTCTTCTTCTTACACAGCTCTCACCCGTCCCCATTGCCTTTCCTTTGTTGAAATTGAAAGCATGGCATATGAGTCTTAATGTTCTGCCCCCTTTCTCTGCATCCCTGCCTGTAATCAGACTTCATGTCCAAGTCATGTGTACCTATTTGCACTTTCCTGGCCATATTGCTCCATGAGACCTTTGCACATGACCATTTCTGGGCTAGTCTCCCAACATTCTTTTTCTTCCCATCCTCCTTAGTGTGATGTCTGAGTATAGAAAGGAAGCCTTTTCTGAACTCTCATAGACAAAGTTAAATATCTTCTTTATTTCCTTAACCTTTCTGATGGTATTTATCAAGCTCTGTCCCGTCCTTGTCAACCCATCTCCACTAGACCGTTAGTAGTTAGAGAGTATCTATTCACCATTATTTCACTGTCATAACTTAGGTTGTAACACTGTGTCTAAGTCATTGAATGTTGAATCAATAAATGAATCCATCAATTAATAAGTCAGAGAACAGATGTGAAATTAAAAGTCATTGCTGAGGCTCGGCGCCTGTGGCTCAATTGGCTAAGGCGCCAGCCACGTACACCTAAGGTGGCAGGTTCAAATCCCCAGCCCGGGCCCACCAAACAACAATGATGGCTGCAACCAAAAAATGGCCGGGTCCCAGCTACTTGAGAGGTAGAGGCAGGAGACTCGCTTGAGCCCAGGAGTTGGAGGTTGCTATGAACTGTGATGCCATGGCACTCTACCCAGGGGGATAGCTTGAGGCTCCGTCTCAAAAAAAAAAAAAGTCATTGCTGAAAATTGGGAGGATAGTATACATACATTACATAGTTCATACTCACAATGATAGTGCCCTTAAAGTTCACCCTCTCACACATGAGCCTACCAGGAAACATTACACCAGGCATCCTCAAACTACAGCCCGCAGGCCACATGCAGCCCGCCTAGGACATTTATCCGGCCCGCCAGGTGTTTTTGCCAATGCTTCCTGTCCTGACTTGCTGCCAGCTCCTCCGGGGCCCGCAGTCTGACCCTCCAACAGTCTGAGGAACAGTGAACTGGCCCCCTGTTTATAAAGTTTGAGGACCCCTGTGACCATTCCTAACTTTGTCAATAAGCAAGAAAATCATAGAAATAAAATGTATTTATTTATTGATTGAATTAAGTTAGAAGTGAACAAGCAAGAAAGAACATTTTTTAAGTCATGGTCTTTATATTCAACCATGTAGCTAATTTTACATCTAAACAATAGACTGTAGACTTCATCTAAGAAAAAATTCATTCAGCAGTGTTACCCAGTGCCTTCCCCATGCCGACAGAGGGCGGTTGGGAAGGTAGTACTCGTGAAACCTATCTAGGCCCGCGCACTCTCACCTTCAAACGAGGACTTCAGAGTTCATAGAATTGCATATAATAACGGTTGGCTTCTAGTACGGGATGCATTCACTAAATGGCAGTTTCGACAAGGTGATGATGAAGAAGATGAGTATGATTCTGCCACCACACAGAATTTACAATGTCATAAGAATGATAAAAACAACTGTTATTGTTCTGTAGTGTGAAAAATTCCATGAAGAAGAAAAAAGGAGAGTAGCCATCTCTGCCTGGGGCTGGCAAAAGAGGGTGGACCTGATCATAAAGGTTTCACCTAAGAAAAGACAGATGTGAAGCTTAATGACTTAGTTAAGAGTTTGCAGTCACTTGAAATGCCTGTTGTACTTAAGGGTATCAATCATATTTCTAATTACTCCTATAATAAGTATTTTTTCCATAAATGAAGTTCTCAGTAGCGGGACAGTCTCCTTAAGAGAAAAACAAATACAGAGTAACCTATTGTAGATGGCTCCTTACGTAAAGTTTATTTATCTAGTTTGAGTTTTCAGAAAAGAATTTTAAAGCATTTCAATAAAATATGTTAATTAAGCTGAAGTCTGGTTATATTTTAAAATTTAATTTTTTTAATAGCTCACTTATCAAAGGGGGGATTGTCTATCTAATTATTCCTGTGGCACCTATCACTAGCTTCTTCTTGCTTTGACAAATGCATTCACTTTTAGGCAAAACATGTGTGCCAAGAAAATTACGGTATCCGTCAAACTCAGAGGAACATGAAGTGCATCCTTTGCTATGAAAATCATTGAACATGGAGTTCTAAGAAGGTGGCCACTGCCCTAGGCTGTAATTGTAGGTCTTCAAGGGAAATGTTTTGAAGGGTCCCTTTTAGCAGCTAGTATTAAACATCAAATAGATACTAGACCAAAGAGGTCACCTTGCTCCGTGTTGTTCTCTGGCTCCTAACGTAGGGGTTATTACGTAATGATGTTCATCACCCAGGGAAGAGTCTTTTTGTTGCTACAGGGAAAAACAAACCACAACAAAACTTATTTCATCTTCGACAGTTATGGTGAGTGTTATCATCCAAGCACGTCCATCATCCAAGCACGTCTCCTTTCCCCAGTAGCTCGGCTAGCTTATAAAACTATGTAGGTCTTGACTAGCCTACAGTGTCTTCGCCCTTTCACCTGGACCTCTTCAGTGTCTAAAGTTTGCTCTTTGCTCACTCTCTTTCTCATCTTTACGATGCAAAGCCATTATAAATCCACAGCAAATAAACTAGCCAGAGATTAATACCAATAGCAACAATATAACAACAGCAGGCATAAAACATGCGGCTGGAATCCACTATAAACAGCGGAAACTGAACTCCGAAGAGCGCTTCACTATTCAGTTCATAAAAGGCTGAATGCTGTCAGCCCAGCCACAGGAGGACAATCAAACCGGCTTTCCCAGGCAGGCACGGCGTCTCATTGATCAACTCCGCCACTTCAGACAGGGTTAGCAAAAGGAAATGGATCTTCCTTCCCCTTCTCCAGTGGTAGCAACTGAGGAGGGGCAGAGAAAGGAAAGGGAGGAAGGCGTGATGGTTAAGGAAAGCGGCCAAACTTGGGAGGAATATGGGAAAATGCAGAAGCCCCTGCTGTGTGCTGCCCAGGATAACACCCCCCCACACACTGAACAGGAGCCCCGCAGCATGCTCAAAGCCTGCTCCAGAGGTGAAGCAGCCTGTGGACTGTGAAAGTGAGGACATAATCAAATATAAAATCTATACTCATGGGAAAACTGGAAAACTTACAGAAATTAGGATTATCTCAGAAAATCTAGATACTGTGGTTGGCAGACCTGTGGGATACAAAACTTTCCAGTCAAATAGAACACGTGAGTATAAACTTCATTGGTGATAGATATTTATTCATTTCATTCATGGATTTATTTAACTACAATACAAAGACGTATTAGCCATGTACTGCATAACAGCATTATACTCAATGATGGCAAACATGTAGGATTGCGGTGCCATCTTTTAATACTGTATTTGACTATACATTTTCTTTTCTTTTTTTTATTGAATGGTAACTATGTACATTAATGCACTTCTGGGGTACAGTGTGGGGTTTTCACATGCAATCCGAAATACTTCCATCAAATTGATCAACACAGCCCCCATGTCATTTTCTCAGTTATTGTTTTAAAACGTTCTGATTCTACTCTTAGAGAGTTTCAGCCAGGGAAGCTTCTAAACACCCCCACAACATGTGGGAAAGCTTTCCACAGAGAAAAGAACAAACCACAGTTGAGAAACTTTGTTCTGGAGGAAAGGCAGTGATATCAGTAGTCACCTGGCCTTGTCCTGCCCTGTCTGGGCCATTCCACAGCTTGGTTGGCCATTCAACCATTCAACATATACTTATTAAATGAAGTGGCCGATACAATGTTAGGCTCTTTAGACATGTATTATTAAAACATCAAATGATGTGATTCAATATTTATCACAAGTATGGTGGAAACCCCTGAAACACAGGTCTACACAGTGTATAATAGAGGAATTTTCAATGAAGTCGTTGATACACAAATGTTTGTGATCAGGAAACACACCAGGTTCCATGGTTTAAGAAGATGAGAAAAGAGATTAAAGGATGTTTGTGTTATCAGTCACCAATTTTTATTTGAAGTTAAATTTGTAATTATTTTGTATTTTATCACTGCAATGTTACATCTTTGTCTATGCAAGTTTACTATAAAGTAGAAAGAGTTTTTTCCTATAACATTTTGAAATTTGTTTTAAATGTATCTGCAAATTGTATTGACATGTAACCTTCAGATCTGTATGTTGGTTATTGAAAATTATATTTGTTGGAGTGTTTCTTGCAGAAAATTGCATTAATTTGCTTATAATTTAAACAATGGTTTCCATAAGAGGTGAAGGATGCTCATCTATCTTGTATTAATTAACTCATTGAGTGAGACCTCCCTAAGCTTATAATTAACCAAGCCTAACTGTGGGAACGTTGGTATTAAGTTAGCAACATTTTTAAAAAAGTCTTCCTCTTTGCATTGATTTACACAACAAAAATTCAAAAGTAACTTGAAGAGATTAATTTTGTAAGATATCTCATGATCTTTTACAGTGCTAGGAATTCAATACTGAGGAAAAAAAATATCAGTCACTGTTTCTAACTTCCAAAGTTAATTGTCTGGCAAGAGAGGCAAAAATCAAAGAAATAATCACACAAAGAATTAAAACTATAACCATTATAGCTACAATGCAAGAGAGGTTCAGAGTACAAAGCATAAACAGAATAAGAAATATGACCCAGCCAGTGGGTGGAGTCAGAGAAAGTTGAGTTGAGAATGTACTGAGGTCTGGACATTGTTGCTGGCAGGGGGAAGAGCAGAAGTAAAGACCTGGGGCCTGGAGATAGTCTTGTGGGTGGGTGGTGTGGCTGTAGCTGGGGGAGTGTGGACAAAGGCAGTGTGCGATGGAGTCAGAGGGGCAGACAGGGGTTGAGCATCATGGGTCTGAGCAGGTCACATTGCTGAGTTTATGTTTTATCTTGAGGTCAAAGTGGAATAACTAAGATGTCAGAATCAAGAAGGCACAGTGTGAACAGCCTGTGTTTTGAGAAGTTCACTCTGGCCACTCGGTGTGAATGGCTCATTGCAGCAGCAGAGTGATGGCAAAGAGACCAATGGAGAGATCACTTTGTCAACCAGTGCAGAAATGGTGGTGGTTGGGAACAGGACAAAGTCAACAGAAATGGATGTGGGAAGGTGGATTCAACCAAGATTTTGGAGGTAAAACTCACAATGGCTGAGTTGGCTGTGATGATGGCAGGTAAGGGAGATGGAGCTTCCAAGCACTTATCGCTGGGTTTAGATCTCATACACTGGGGCAACAAAAAGTGGCTGATGATATGGCAGAAGTTTCGTGATGTACCTGCACGGTCTCCTATGAACAGGAAAAAGGGAAAGACCTATCTTTCCATCTCCATAGGATGCTCTACATTATTGCCAGCTGTCTGTTGTGACCTCTAATCCACAGGAAAACAACCATCAGCTCTGAATCAAGAGGGCAAGTCTGGGGCAGACTCAAGCCGTTCAAATCCTGCCAAGTAACAACCATAATGCAGACTTTTATACCTCATTTCCTACTGTGCCAATAATGACATACGAAACAGGAAGGAGAAATCTACTGAAAAGCAAGAATCCCCCTCAGCGAGCACACTGGCCAGTCCTTACACGGCTGTCTGTTCCAGACATTAATTTGCACGGGAACAGCTTCTGGATTGATTCTGCAATGAATCTGCTGCCAAGATCAGCCTTTTGTAGCTGACTTGCGTTTCTGCTTTCTGGACATGAAACATCATGGGGCCAGGAAAGAGTGGCTAGGTGCAGAAACTACAATCTGAAAAGGAAGGAGACAGGTTCCTTGCTAACACCCAAGAAGAAAGTAGGAATGCCTATAGGGGAGGGAAGAGGGGGAGAGGAAATTGGGTTTACGAGAGAGACAGGGTCTCAACCTGAGCCAAAGGACAGCCATTCTCCAAGGGGCAGCAGCACGAGACTTTAGAGTCTGACCTTGGCTCAAATCCCAGCTCTGCACAAAGTGAGCTTAAGGCAAGTCACATCACCTCTCTGGGCCTCATTTTCTTTTGTAAAAATGGAAACCATAATGTCTACTTTGGGTGGCTGTGTGGATATAGTGAATTTGCTCACATTTTGGGAAACTCTTGGCTTGGCTCTAGGTCTGTTTGGCAAGCTGAAACTAGGTAGTCTCAAGGAGTGAAAGGGCTCAGCTAGGAGCCCACCTCCAGGCTTTTCCTCAACTGCCCTCCCCTTACTCTGCTGGACCAAAATCATATGGACCCCCAAAGCTCACAGTTTGGGTTCAAGGAATTAGCTGATTTAGTCTGCTTCTCCACTGACCAAAGGCAAAGTGGCTGAGGTCGACATTTAAAATCTCCCTGTGTAACACACACTCGTCTCTCTGAATCAGCTGGTGAGGTAATGGGGTGTTGGTCACATGCACACTGAGTTGTTAGGGGATTTTAAATGGCATCACTTCGCTTGTTATTATTTCATCTGTTAAAATTAGCTTTTTGCCTGAAATGGCTTAGTGACAATACTCCTGGACTTTCTTCCAAAACTCATAAAGATGGCCTCTTGAATTTAAGAAAATGCTGAAATTGTTGGAAAGTTTTATTAAGCTGTTTAGAATTTAAAACAGCAGCTTACAGCAAAGCAGTTAAGAAATAAACAGCATCTCAGGGTGTTTTCCAGTTCCTTCATGAAGCAATAACTCAAATCTGTCACATTTGGAAAAGGAGACAGATCAAGTATCTAAACACCCCGAGTGTCTTTAAGGAAAGGACTCCTCTCCCCAGACCAGTGAGTCCAATGTCAAACAACACAGTTGCTGGGTGAGATTTATCGTGGCATCTCTGCCCTGCAAAATACCTTATAAGTCATCTCTAGGTCTTTTTCCAAAGTCAATGAAAATGTCATTCACTTTATAAAGGAGGGGTATTTCAAAAGTTTTCCTTGTAAAATTTTTAGAGGCTAATTCCACCCATTGCAAGCCAACTCCAGTCTGTGCTTCATTTCCACCCCTCACTGTGTCTGCATCTGTCTGGCCCAGGTATGAGAAGAGACAACTTTCTCTCAGATGAGCAGATCTTCCCTTCTCTCTGACACAGTCAGAAGCTTATCTTACTTACAACCTCCATTGTGAGACTGACTTTCTGTCCATCTTTAGGGAAATCACACTCCTACTTGCACTGAGCAATTTAAAGGCAGTGTCTACATCCTATGGTTATTAGTGTATTTGCCCTTGAGTGGGTTTTTCAGAGGCATATCCTTGGGGGCTTTACATAGACATTCAGTTCTAGCTATTAGCACCATGGTGTTGGAAGGGACTAAGGGGACTTAAGGCATCCTCCCTGTATAGCTGAGATAACCAAGTTCCAAAGGTGAAAAGCCATTTAGCCAAGGACCTGGACACACCTGGCAGTATAACGAGAGCGCCAACTAGACCTTCTGACTTCCAATCCAGCTTTTCCTCAGTTATGATGGTGTGTCAGCCAGTCTGTAATTAGCGTCTGGTTCAGAAAAGCATGTGGTGAATTCTCACCGAATGTGTGAATGGACATTGAATGAGTAAATACAATTATCTTTGTGGGAATTCGGTTTTAAGTAAAACATGTTTGCATGTCACATGACAGCACTTATGACTACTCAGTCATAGATGAATATCTGTGGAAGGTCCCAGTGATGAAAATGCAGATATCACCCCAGAACTGACCAGAACTGGATCAAGGAGAATTGGGAAGCTTCTTTTTCTGTTTGGAGTCCAAATCTTACTTGCTCAATCTTCTAGGTCAGAAGTCAATTCATTTGCTGATTCAGTTAAAGCCAATGATTCTGAAAAAAGTAAAACAACATTGTTGGAGTTGAAGATAAGAAGATACATTTTAATTTCTCAGTGGATCGAGCTTGCTAAGGACTTTCAGTTCTGGGCCACGTACCAACATCTTTGCAAGGCCCTCTTGTCAGCTGCCAAAATGTCTCCACTCCTCCAGCTTCTGAACACTCATCCCTTTCCCCAGTTGTCAGGGACACTAATGTCTCTTTACCTCAGTGTACTCAGTAGAAGCGCTTGGAAACACTTTCCTTTACTTACTTACTAGACACCTGCCTCAATACCTAGCCATCGGTGGGCATTAAAATACTTGGATCTTTGTTGGTAAAGAAAGAGATGTTCAGTGTCACTGCAGCTTGGGTATAAGTGCTAATAGTCTAGTGGAGACAAGGCTAGATAGATGACTATTCTATGAGATAAGAAAAAGCAAATGACTTTTCCTATTCTCACACTCAACATAGCACACTGAACACTTCTGGCATCAGATGTGTGGATTTTTTACCCACACATTAATTCCCTGGCAGGACACCCACTGGATGTCCTGTGATTTGATTAGATCTGATACTGTCTACCTGGAGTAAGAGTCAGATCTCACTGGTTAAGAGCTCAGTCCCACAAGACGTCTCCTCCCTTCACCCCCAGTTCAGACTGCAACTTCCCACTGATCACCTATAAAATGAGAATTCTCGTGACCCACCCCTGGGGTTCCATCATTTGCTAGAATGGCTCACAGAACTCAGGAAAGTGCTTTCCTTACAGTTACTGGTTTAGTTGAATGGGTTTTTAAAAATGTACAGAGGAAGACAGATGGGCATTGAACTTTCAAGCCCTCTGCAGGCAAGCTCTTCGTGTTCAGCAACGCTGATGCTCTCTGAAGCCCCTAGTTGAGGAAATTTTTATGGAGGCTTCATCACATTCAGCATAAGAGATTATTAACTCAATTGCAGTTTCTCTTCCCTTCCCACAGGATGGGGGAGAGACTGAAAGCTCCAAGCTCACAATCATGGCTGAGTTTCTCTGGTGACCAGCCTACAAGAGTCATGTCACTAGAACAGAAGATGCTATCACCCAGGAAATTTGAAGGGATTTAGGAGGTCTGTTTCAGGAAATTGGAGTCAAAGACCAAGTATTAGAATAAAAGATGCTCCTAGAAGCGAGAAATTACATGGGTTTTAGAAGCTCTGTGCCAGGAACTGGGGGCAGAGACCAAAACGTATACTTCTTATTATATCACAGTATTACACAGTTACTGGATGAATGGATGCATGGATGATTGTCCCTTGAGTGGAACCCTTCCTTTTATCATCATGAGACAATTCACTTGACTTTTCAGGGTTATAAGCCTAAATATTTCCCTAAGAGCTAGGAAGGCAAGGACTTTGCTTAACTGAAACTTAATGTCTTTTCTAGAATGTGTCTATTCTCTTTTACTTCTAGAAATTAAATCCTGTCCCCTGTGCCCTCTCAACAGCCAGTAGTTTTCTCAACTACATATATCTCTTTATGGTGACTTGGCCTCCTGTCCCCATGAGACTGTGAGGGCCTCGGTGTCAAAGATCATGTCCCCTTTTTAGTAGACCACGTCTACTGCCTTTATCTTTTATATTTTATTTTGAAATAATTTCAGATTTACAAAGAAATTTTAAAGTTCACATGGAATTTATGTATGACCTTTACCTAGTTTCTCTGTAAATATTAAACATTTACCACATTTGCTTTTTTTCTTCCTCCTCTCTTCTCCTCCCTCTCTCCCTCCTCCTTCCTTCCCTTCCTTTTCCTCCCCTTTTCTTCCCTTCCCTTCTTTTCCCTTCCCTTTCCCTCCCTCCCTCCTTCCCTCTCTTCCTTCCTCCCTCTTCCTTCCTCCCTCCTTCTACCCCTCCCTCTTTCCCTCCCTTCCTCCTCACTTCCTCCCTTCCTTCCTTCCTTCCTTCAGTTCTTCCTTCCTTCCTCTCTTCCTCTCTTTCTTTCATCACCTACACACCCACACTTTATTTTAAAATGTTTGTATAAAGTTGGACACATGATACTCCCTTATCTCTATGAAGATACTTCAGTGTAAATTTCTTAAATCAGGGACATTTTCTTACACAATCACAGTGTAGTTATCAAAATCACAAAATTAACATTGATTTGATACTGTTATTTAATCTCAAGGCCTTATTCAGTGTTTACTTGTTGTCCCACTAAACCCAGAGATATTTCAAGGGTCTGATCCAGATTACACATTGCATTTAATCATCACGTGTCTCTGATCTATCATGTCCCTTTATCATCCTTGAATCTGGAATGGCTGCCCAGCCTTTCTTTGTCTTTCCCAAACTGGACACATTTGAAAAGTGAAGACTTGTTATTTATTAGAATGCCCCTTAATTTGAGTTTGTCTGAGATTTCCTCATCATTGGATTTGGACTATGCAATTTTGACTAAAGTCATATTCTGTCCTCAGTGCATTGTGTCATGAGGCACACGATGTGGACTTGTCCCTTTTTTTTTCTTTTGTGATGTTAACTTTAATTGCTTCATTACAGTGGTATCTGCAAGCTTCTCCACCGCGGAGTTACTATTTTTTCTTTTTGTAATTAATTAATATCTTGTGGGGAAACACTTTGAGAGTATGCAAATATCTTCCTTCTCATCGTACTTTCACTCACTAATTTTAGCATCCATTGAAGATCCTTGCCTGAAACAATTATTACTCTTGTGGTTGCCAAAGGATGATTTTCTAATTCCTTCTTTTATTCTGTATCTGTTAGTTGGAATTCTGACCAATCTTTTCCACCTATGTCCTTGTTGCCTAGGTCAGTCTGGTCCAAACAAGGCTCGAGTTGGTTGAGTTGTTTTTTTTTTTTTTTGAGACGGAGCCTCAAGCTATCCCCCTGGGTAGAGTGCCATGGCATCACAGCTCATAGCAACCTCCAACTCCTGGGCTCAAGCGAGTCTCCTGCCTCCACCTCCCAAGTAGCTGGGATCACAGGCGC
>CAUYQV010114310.1:0-18876 GCA_963574575.1 Galagoides demidoff | reverse complement strand
TGTAAACTCTCAAAGCCTTGCCTCTTCTGGAAAACCCCTTATCTGTCTAATGACAAGAATTGAGCCTGGGTATGGCGTGTGCTCCTTCCTGCTCTTTTGTTGAGGATTACTTTAAATAGGAATACCTGCCTAGTTTTTAAACATGATTAGTCAGTATGTCTTCCGAAATCTAGTCGCCCCGGAGCTGCCTTTCCATCTTGAGCTTCAACAGAAATAGAGCAAGTTCATTGGTATTCCTGATGACACATCTTCTCCACGGTTGGACGCTCTCTGGTCTGGTCCCCTTTTAAAGCTGCCCTCAGTTCTTTCTGAAGCCATCTCTGTCTGATGCAAGAGTTTCTGCTTCTCCTCTGTTTCCAAATAGGTGTCTCTTTCTGGTGTCAGTTTTGAACTTGCTTTCATTTGATCACAGGCGATTTCTGTGCTTTTTCTAAAACAATTGGTGTTCTTCATGTTTTCTCCTTTTTTACCTCAACTATTAGCTGACCTAAAAGCTGGTTAGATTTTTATTAAAGCCATAGTCCTTCCCTTGTCTCTCCAGAGACTGGCTTGCCTCTTGGTTACAGCACTTTGTAATTATCCCACACCCTCGTTTGTATGTTGATGGGGTTCCCCTCTTACACTACAGAAACTCTTGCATTCTAATCTACCCCAAATGTTATTAACAGGAGCCCTGCTCCTTGATGTTAAAAGTCGTCCAGGAACCCTAAAAGATTTGATTGTTTGATATTTTCTTGTGATCTCTTCACCTAGGTTTTGGATTATTTCAAGGAGAAGTGAAAACTTTTGTTTAAACATGTTTGAAAGACTCTCCCCAAAATAGATTGAGCCAAACATATTCCTTTTAGTAGCACACTTTTGGAATTTGTGAGACTGGTCTGGGCAAGGGTCAATCTGGAACTCTTTGACGCCTGATAGTCTGAAGAAATCCTCCATTCTCCCAGCGCTGTGTCTTTGGAGAATGCTGTTCAAAGAGCAAACCCACTGATTTGCTGTTAGTGCTGAGCCAGGACTAGTAGATGTTCTGTATCACAAAGAAAAGCAATAGCCGGAATGCCAGACTGCCACTGGGTTGCACACGAAGCCTCATTTTCTTTAGAAAACTATCCACAGGACTCTCACATAGGCAGGGATTTAAGAGTGAAGCAGTTCACACCCACATCTACCACCCTATCACTCAACGGTGACTTCATATATCGGGGAAACTTTCAAAAACAACCTAGATCTGTGGGTAAATTTCAAATCTAAAAAGTTCACCTGGATGGAAAGTTTACTCAACTGCATTCTTTCATCCCCGTTTCTAAGCCTAATCCTGCGGCTTTTAGGCTGGCTCAGGTTCAGAGAGCTAAAATCATTGCCGTACTTCCCAGTGACTGGGAGTGATATTTGATTTTGCAAGCTGAGACCAATTTTTATTTAATTCACTATTTTTAGAGAGCTTGCCCTGAAAGACATTGTCATACACTGAATATATTAAATTAGTGTTCTCAAATAATTTCACAGAAACAGTTGACCCCATTGAGGTGAGGTCGCATCAAAATGGTACACTGAGTTTTAGTGTCATCATAGAAAAATGAATGTATTTTTAAGATCTCAAAAACTAGCAATTTTTCTAGGTCAGCAAAAATAGTTTTTTTTTTCTTTTTCTATTTCAGAAGTGCAATATTTGATATCAAGTAGACGTTGTAGAACATAATGTTGAAGGGTATAGCGTCTGGAATACTACTATGAAGTTTAAATCTTGGCTCTGATGCTTGATCAGTGTGACTCTAACAAAGGTCCCTAATATTTCCTCTCCTCAGGTTTCTCATTTATAAAACAAAGTGAGGGACAATACCCCGTGTGGTGGTTTTGTCTATTAAGTTAGTATGTACTGCTTACTACCCTAGTGTATGAAAATATGCAAATGATTTCTATATTTGGTGGAGAGTTATGTTTTACGCTCGTGCTTTCCATAGGGGAAATTTAGAAAACCTTGTGCTTTGTGTTTCCACACACTATATTGGTCCTGGCATTGAGATGATATAAACAGTTGGAATACTGTTTTGACAACTTACTAAATTACAGAGGCCCCTGTGAATTCCATAGGAAAGGAGGTATAGACTAGAGTTGGTAGATCTGAGATGGTGCCCGGGAAGTCTACAGGGTAATGTCAAGGTATAAATTCCAAGAGTTAAAGCTGTGAATACTCACAGTTCCTGCACTTGTGAGAGAGGTGTGCCTGTCTATAAGTTCTCCATTGGTCATGAGGGTGTTTAGTGCTACTTTTTAAGTTGTAGCTGTTCAGATCAATTGTTCATCTGCCTCTTGCCTTATATCTCTCTCTGGATATAAAGATCTTTCTTGTATCTGATGAAGTGTATTTACTGTATGAATTATTTGGCATGGGTGTCATCTTGAAACAGATTAAGACACTTGGTACTTTGTGACTCAGGATATCAGATTCATCCTTAGGGCTGTCTACCCCCTAACATTTGGGAAATTACTTGATCTCAGAGACCAAGATCATGAGAATGTTTAGGAAGATGAATTTTAAGAATTGCCATCCATCTATCCATCTATTCATTCATCCCCATATCATAACTATTTGACCCAGTCACTAATCCTTCTGCAGAAGTGAGCCAGCTGAGCAGGATGAAACGAGGGTGCATCTCCAACAGCACTCCTCCTGGAAGTGAAATCAAGTCCATTCCTTTCCCCCTTCCTCTCTCCATAAACACGTTTTGGGCTCAGTTGTGCCCTCTCCCCATCCTGTGATTAAAGGCCTAACTTCAAGTATGTGAGCATATGACTTTATTTGGAAACAGAATTAAATAAAATTAAATAATTAAATTTAATGAGGTCATGGAAGAGGAAGGTGGATCCTTAATGCAACATACCTGATGTCCTTTTGAAAGGGGAATTTTGGACCCCAAAGGACACACAGGAGAATGCCATGTGAACAGTGGGGTTGTTCTGCCACAAACCAAAGAAGAACCAGAAGCTAGGGAGAAACAGACCTTTTCCTAGTGCCTTTAAAGGGATAACTCGTCTCTTCATTCATCATTGTTGGTGCTGGAAGAACTGGCTGGCGACCTGCAGGAGACTGAAACTGGACCCACACCTTTCAGCACTAACTAAGATTGACTCTCACTGGATTAAAGATTTAAATTTAAGACATGAAACTATAAAAATACTAGAAGAAAGTGTAGGGAAAACTCTTGATGAAATCGGCCTGGGCAAATATTTTATGAGGAGGACCCCCTGGGCAATTGAAGCAACATCAAAAATACACTATTGGGACCTCATCAAATTAAAAAGCTTCTACACAGCCAAGAACATAGTAAATAAAGCAAGCAGACAGCCCTCAGAATGGGAGAAGATATTTGCTGGTTATGCCTCTGACAAAGGTTTAATAGAATCCACAGAGAACTCAAATGTATTAGTAAGAAAAGAACAAGTGATCCTATTTCAGTGTGGGTAAGGGACTGGAAGAGAAACTTCTCTGAAGAAGACAGGTGCATGGCCTACAGATATATGAAAAAATGCTCATCATCCTTAATCATCAGAGAAATGCTTGACCTTTTAAAACAAATTCCAGTTATCACATGTTTCAATATGTATCCTATTGATTGAGGCTCTCTGTCATGGAGGACTTCCTCTGGCACCTCACAATCAAGTTCAGAGATTGAGAGTTTTTGCACCCTTCACTAGCCAATTTGCACCAGTAGTATTGGGCTCTGCCCAGCAGTGTATGTGAAATACTTTTCCATTTCCTCCTGAGTGGCTCGGGCTAGTCTTGTAGGTGAGCTCTCAGAAAGAACTGTGATGGTTTCATATCTCTGTCTTGCTTTCAACATTCCTATTTCAGCAATATGAGCCTTTCTAATTCCTTTGGGACATGCAAAAATTATTTCCTGCTCTCTCATTTCCAGTTCAAATTGAATGGCATGAGATTCTGTGGGGGAAAGCAGGGGTCTTTGAGACAGACAACCCTGAGTTTAAATCCATCCTCCCAAAGTCACATAACTAGTAAATGGCAGACCAGGGCTAGAACAAATAGCCTAGCTCCAAGCCTATGCCTTGATGTTTTTGCCACACTGTTTTCCTCTAGCAAAGACTTGGCAATAATGAGTGTTCACTGTTTGCTCCCTCCCCTGATCCCTGATCTATTCAATAGTGAGGTTGGTGCACAGTTAAGGCTGGTGGAAAGGAGGAATGGAAGGATAGGAGGAAGGAGGATGAGACAAGTGGATGAGGTGGATGTGAATGGATGAAAGGGATGGACAGATACTGAGTGGAGGGCTGAGTAGACAGATGGGGGTGGTGGATGGATGGATGATGAGCAGGTGGTAATGAATTGATCAGGTGGACACGTGGGCAGATGAGTGAATATGTGTAGGTGAATGGATAGGTAGATGAGAGGTGTTCATATAGTTGGGTGGGAATAGACAGGGTGAGGATAGATGGATGGATGGATGAGAATGGATGCACAGACAGACGGAATAGAGGACTGGGTAAGTGGATGGATGACTAGGTGGATAAAGGATGGGTGGATGGTAGACGGATGGTGAGCTGTTGGGGAGTGAGTGGGAGTGCAGATGTAACAGGAATAACACAGGCTTGGAGGCTGCCACAGAATTAGATTAGACTCCTAGCATTGTAGGCCTACAGGGGGGTGGATAGGTGCCTCTAGAAGGCATCTTGATTGATTCTGGCTCCTGGCTGACTCTGTACCTGGTGGCAAGTTGTGAGGGACATGGCCCACCCCTCATTTAGTCACTGCTGTAGGCTTCTAGGACTCATCCAGATAGTGTTCCATATGTGGCCCTCCTCCAGAGAAGGGAGGACCTGAAACAGCCAATTCTACTTAAAGTAGCTCCGAGCAAAGTATGAGTCATAGTAGTGGAACTGTCACTCCAGAGAGGACCTGGCCATTATTGCAGTGACCTTTCCTACCTCCTGCTCCTTACCCCACTGGTGCCCCTTCACCTCAACCTTCTCTCTAAACTCTTTTTGACAGAAACATATTATACTAATGTAAAATCAAATAAATTCACCCTCCCGTGTCTTTCAGAAAAATGTAGAAGTAGTAGTAGTTATTGTCACCTCCTGCCCTGTACAAAATATTTTATGTGCATACTCTCTGACCCCCTCCACCTCCTGTAAAGTCTCAGGGTTAACAGAAGGAAACCAAGGATCAGAAGAAGATAAAGATAACTTGATCAACATAACCCATGGAAGAAGTGTTTAGAGCCAGGGTTTGACCTAGGTTCTTCACCGCTCTACAACTTCTCCCTGCCTTCTTACATGCACCAATGCCATCTCTTGCCTGCACCATCCACAAGCAGTGACAGCCGTCATATAGTTGATGAACCTGAACTTCAAGATGAGCAACAGGGATATCGTTATCTTCCAACATGTGGAAAGTGACCAAAGGGCCAGCTGCTAAGAAATGCAGTATTCAGAGCCACACCCTCTCAACACAGTTTATAATGGGCTCTTTTGTAAGTCTGTGTTTAATCATTTAGATGTTTATTTGTGGGGTTATTTTATTAGTTCCTATCTCTCCTTTAGTCAGTAAGCTACCTGAGGACACGGAACACGACTGTTTTGCTTACCAGAGCATGCCCTGCTCCTAGGCATGGTGGCTGGAACATTGGTGGGCATTTAGTACTCAAATACTGAATGAATGACACCCCGGCTCACCACCTTATCTGACTGCGTGGACGTGGGCAATATAAATATGGGACCTCAAGTAAACTCCACAAGGAGTCATGGGGTAGGAATTATCTACATTTTGTAGACAATTGAAATTGAAATTATGTGTATTAGCTAACTCACCCATGCACACATGAGCCAGGCTTGGACTTCAGCCTCATCTGTCTCCAGAGCATGAAATGTTTGGGCTGAAGGCTCTCAGTTGCCAGTGTGTCTCCCGGACATGCTCTTGAGTCCCCACTCCCCATGACTGACTTGGATCTGTGTTGTGTTTATTTGCAGGCTCCAGAGGCAGCAGGGCCAGGTCAGCCAGCCCTCCCACATGGAAGGCCGAGCTGGGGCCCAGGCCCAGGGCAAGCTCCAGGATGGAGGCAACAACAACATCATTGGCTACACCTGCTCCCGCAGCTGCAGAAGCTAAGCCCCTGCCTTCAGCTGCCTGATGGGACTGCACACCTCTCTGCCCTTACCACCAGAGCCTCTGTCTCACCCCTGCCAACATCAGATGCAGAAAGAGTCTTGGACTTGGAGTTGAGAAGCTTGAGTTCTGGTTCCTATTCTGACTGATTTGATGTGTGACCTCAGAAAAATCATACCCTCTCTGTGCCTCAATTTTCTTTCTTTCTTTCTTTCTTTTTTTAAAATGATAGCAGTGTACATTAATGCAACCATGGGGCACAGTATGGTGTTTTCATATACAATTTGAAATATTTTCATCAAACTGGTTAACATAGCCTTCATGTCATTTTCTTAGTTATTGTGTCAAGACATTTATATTCTACTCTTAGAAAGATTTACCTGTACCCTTGTAAGATAAACCATAGAAGTGATCCCTCCAATCACCCTCCCTTCACTCATCTCCATCCCCTCCCCCTCCTCATATTCTTATGTGCCTCAGTTTTTTGCATCTGTCAAAGGGGTTGGATATCTCTGCCCCACATCAAATCACAAGAGTATTGTGAGAATCCAATTAGTTAACATGAAAAACCTTTGGTATTTACAAAATCATTTATACTTTCAAAATACAACCTTAACATTGAAAGTGCACTCCCATCTCCAAAAGAGTCAGGCCATCACAACTTTGAGGTTTGGGCCCTCCTGCTTGTTAGAAGATACTTTTGAAAAATACAGCCCCAAGAGCAAAATGCCTGACACCCTGGCCCCTCCTGTGAGAACACCTGTCCCAAATCCTGTAGCAAAACCTGAAGCATCCTGATTTGCATTCTCTGCTAGACTGTGGTCTTTCTGGCCTTCTAAGACAGCACAGCATGCAGACAGAAGACTGTCCCTACCTAGCAATTCTGGCAGCCTCCACCCCCACCCACCCCTGGAGCTAGGACAGCACCCAGGTGTGCATTCAGACTACAGCTGGGTCACTGAGCACTGGTCACTCTTACATCAGCGCTCCCGGAAAGCCCAGTCCTTCAGCTGGCCTCTCAGCATCTCTCAGGTCTCCCCTTTCGAGAAGGGTGTGTAAAATCAACTTGTCAGTGTCACCTTGCAGAGGGTACATGACCAGCATTGATGGGGTTTCTCTCTATTTGAGAATTAGAAAGCATAGGTTCTTACAAAGTTTATTTCAGGCAGAAAGTGGTCTCCCACAAAAAGCCAATTGGTACTTTCTGATGGTTCAGGGTGAAACTTGCCTTTGAATTATGAGACTGCGGGCTGAGACTTTACAGTCCCGCTGGTGTTTAGAATCCAGCCCTGCTGGGACTCACTAGAAGACCGTGGCCAAGGCATGTGATCACTCTGTGACTTTCCTCAATTTTTTTTTTTTAGATGAGAATAATAAAACCGACCTCACAGAGTTGTTACAGGGTTAGCTGGGATTCCTGGATGTGGCACACTCAGTGCCTTGGCAGCCCTTTCCTATCAGCGGCACTGCCATCATTCTTTGGAGATACTTTGTTCTTCCAGCCATGTGGCAGGTAACTTTTCTGTGGAAAAAAATTTCATATTTAGGATTCTTTTAACTTTTCTTCCAGGAGTCTTTGATGTCTATATGTCCTGTTGAAGTTCCACTTTGTTTTGATTTTTTCATCCAATTATCATTTTTCACTTTTTACTTGATAAATCAATCCTTGGGGCTGCCAATGTCATGTTAGATTCTTAAGGGATATTTTAATATACAATGATGTTTTATTTTTTTTTTCAAAAAGGAAGTAATGATTGCTTTCTTCCTTTAAACTGAGGCGACTTCTAGGTTGTGTTGTACACATAAATCTGCCTGTTTTAGTCTTCATTTCCTCAGAAGCACCATCCTGTCTCCACCTGCAGGAAATAACAGGGCTTCTCAGCTCCTCACTGCAACCCTGGCAGCTTATAGGGTGCCTTACTGGGCTGAGTTCATGAATTAGGGGCAGGAGCTGGCGGCATCTCCAGGAACACTGAATTTCCTGGCTCTGTTCAAGTTGTTGTTCCTTGTTCAGAATAAACTGTTTCTTGGACATTCCTTCTTACCACTTTGTTCTTAATTGAGGGTTGGGTGGGATGGGCCCATTTTCTCCTAGAGTGAACAGACTCAAATTTCACTAGAAACACACTGCTTAGAGGTCTTATGGGTACCAGTCAATGATGTGTTTACTTTGCCAGCACATAGAATCTAACTTAGCTTGGAAACTCAAGGCTCTACCCAACTTCTCACATTTTACTTTGTTATTATTATCTTATAAGGGTAAAATCTATTCACTGGGGAAAAAGCACAGAAAATTCTCCACTGAGAAAAACATTCTTTAACATTTCCTCAAATTGTTGCTCAACCTTTTAGTGTGCACACAAATGAACAGTGTTTTCTTTTTTATATAGACTTCTTAACTTCCCACTTCTCTCTTTTCCATCCATCCTATTAGAGATGCTTTTGAGTTTCCACCTGCACATTACATTTTATATCTGTGTCTCTGGGGGAGCAAGCCCCATGGCTTGGAGGGCTCTGGGTGCTGCTAAGGTCCTTCCACCAGCACAGCTGCCCACACCACAGCAGGGACACAGGGAGGGCACCATGTTGGTGTGCACAGTAGAGGCCTCCTTTGTCAGAACCAGCAGGTTGGAAAGAAGCCAGCCATGCAAGAAGATGAGGGATGATGGTGCAAATGGGCAGAGGCCACAAGGTAGGAATTTGGGTTCTTCTGATAACAGGAAAGAGGCCCAGGTAATTGGAGCTTGATGTGTGGAGTGGAAGTGGCACAGATGAGGCTATGGAGACAAGTAGGGCCAGACACAGAAGTCCCCGGGAATCACAGGGGTCATTTTGGATTTGTGTGATTGTAGCAGGAATCTAGGCCTGATGGAAGCAAAGAATTACCCAAATACCAGAGATAGAAGAGGAAGGGCCAGTGGAGCCATAGTGGACTAATGTCCAAAAATGGCCTAGCTCCCTGATCAGCTTGGTTCCTATTCTTTTATTGGACTTACGAGTAGACAGACAAAACAATTATTATATTGTCTCATTGGAGGTGTCAAGGCATGTGCAGGTTTACAGAAGCAGAAGCAAGCATTAATTAGTTTCAAGGATTCAGGAAGTTCAGTCAGATAAAGTAGTGCCAATTAAGAAAGAAAAATAGCTACTGTTTTTTTTTTTCCCTGAAGTTTCAAGTGAGTAGACCTTGAGTCTTCTGCTGAGTGCTGGTACCCATACCTTATCTCAAGGATACTTATAACATAGCAGCAAAGCTTTTATCAGGCAAAGAGACAAACTTTGCATTAACTCTATAATGGTAGATTGAATCTTTGAGTTCTGAATTTTTGATGTATATTCCCAGAAGTCTCTGGAATTCTAGATATGGGTAAATAACTCCCCAGGATGAGATCTGGGCTTCCTCTCTCATGATGAGATGCTGTTGAACTGCTGTGGGGAGGGGAGTGGCTGCTGTGTGGACAACAATGGACAGAGACAGGGATGAGGGAGGAAGCCAGGAGGGTACCAGTTGGATGAACTCTGTAACAGCTCAGAAGAGAGGCTATGTCTCAGGGCAGTAGCCCTGGAGGTGTAGAAAGGGATATTTCTGGAGAACTTATGGAAGGATTGAATTGGGGGAAGGACTTTGGAGTCTGAGAAACCCTGCTGTGTGACCTTGGATGAATCACTTAAAATCTCTGAAGTCCAGTCATAATACCTTAGAGAACCATCATGCAGATTACATAAAATTATATATTTCACATCCCTATTGCTTGGCATGAACATATATTCACTGAGAAGTATCCACCCCCTCCTCAATCCTCATTGAGAGAACAATAAAGTCTCTAGATGCTTCGGGTTAAGCTTTCTTCTCCCGTCTGCTTCTCTGACTAGTAAGATGATTCCCTCCATACCCTGCCACTCCACACTCACACAAACACACATGCACTCTCACACACACACACACACTCATGCACTCACACACATACTTAATCACACTCACACTCTCACACACACTCACTCATTCACACACATACTTGAACACATATACACTCTATCTCACACACACTCACACACACTTTCACACACATACTTAAACACATATGCACACTCTCTCACACACACTCATGCACTCACATACATATTTAAACACATATGCACTCTCTCACACACACTCATGCACATACTTAAATACATATATACTCTCTCACACACTCGTGCACACATGCACTCACACACATACTTAAACACACACACACTCATGCACTCACACACATACTTAAACACATATGCATTTTCTCTCACACACATGCACGCATGCATTCACACACATACTTAAACATATATGCACTCTCTCTCACACACACACATGCACACACTCACACACATATACTTAAACACATATGCACTCTCTCTCTCACACACACACTCACACTTTCTCACACACTCACATACACACTAGCTCCCAGGTAAAAGCATCAGTCATGTTGAAAACAGGTCTAAGTAAGAGTCTCAGAGGTATTCTGAAAATGCTACTTGCTGGGAGAGGATCTTTCTAAAGGTAAAGTGTATCTGTTTGCTTTCTGCTATGTACAGTGGTTCTCAACCTGTGGGTCGTGACCCCTTTGTAACAATGAAAATACAACCTGCATATCAGATACATTGCGATTCATAACAGTAGGAAAATTATAGTTAGGAAGTAGCAACAAAAATAATTTTATGGTTGGGGGTCACCACAACATAAGGACCTGTATTAAAGGGTCACGGCATTAGGAAGGTTGAGAACCACTGTGCTACAAGCAATGGGAAACCCAGCTCCACCTGCCTTACAGGAGATCAAGCCTTAGACTGCTTAACAACAGTCCAGGGAAGGGGGATTCTGGGGCAGAATGGTCCACATGTCAGCATCTCAGCAGCCATCTTGTCTCCCTGCTGCAGAGATGTCCTCAATATGTTAGCCTTGTCCCCAGGCTAATGGCCTGCATGGTTGTTAGAATGGTCATAGTCATACACAGTTACAGGAGCCCAAGAACAGAAAGGAGCTGGCCTTCCCACAGCTCTCTTAAAGGAGAGAAGTTGCCCTGTCCCTAGAATGCCCTAGATTTTCCCTAATGATGCACCAGTCAAAGCTGGGTCACATGCCTACCCAAAAGCAGTCATTGACTTGGGGATGGAGATTGTTGTGGTAGTTTAGACCAATTGTGACCCACCCTCTTTTTTTTTTTTTTTTGAGACAGAGTCTCACTGTGTCACCCTCAGTAGAGTGCTGTGGCTTCACAGATCACAGCAACCTCAAACTTTTGGGCTTAAGTGATTATCTTGCCTCAGCCTCCTGAGTAGCTGGGAATATAGGTGTCCACAACAACGCCCAGCTATTATTTATTTATTTATTTTTATTAAATCATAGCTGTGTACATTAATGCAGTCATGGGGTACAACGTGCTGGTTCTATATACAATCTGAAATATTTTCATCAAACTGGTTAACATAGCCTTCATGTCATTTTCTTATTGTGTTAAGAATATTCTACATTCAGAAAGATTCACATGCACCCTTGTAAGATGAACCATAGGCGTGGTCCCACCAATCACCCTCCCTTCACCCATCCTCCCCGCTTCCCTCCTCTCCCTCTCCCCCTCCCCTTTCCCCATATTCTTGGGCTATAATTGGGTTATAGCTTTCATATGAAAGCTATAAATTAGTTTCATAGTAGGGCTGAGTACATTGTATACTTTTTCTAACATTCTTGAGATACTTTGCTAAGAAGAATATTTTCCAGCTCCATCCATGTAAACATGAAGGAGGTAAAGTTTCCATATTTCTTTATGGCTGCATAATATTCCATGGTGTACATATACCACAGTTTATTGATCCGTTTGTGGGTTGATGGACACTTGGGCTTCTTCCATGACCTGGCAATTATGAATTGGGCTGCAATAAACATTCTGGTACAAATATCTTTGTTGTAGTGTGATTTTTGGTCTTCTGGATATATACCTAGTAGAGGAATTATAGGATCAAATGACAGGTCTATTTTTAGTTCTCTAAGTGTTCTCCAGACGTCTTTCCAAAAGGAACGTATTAGTTTGCATTCCCACCATCAGAGTAAAAGTGTTCCCTTTTCTCCACATCCACGCCAGCATCTCTGGTTTGGGGATTTTGTGATATGGGCTAATCTTACTGGAGTTAGATGATATCTCAAAGTAGTTTTGATTTGCATTTCTCTGATGATTAAGGATGATGAGCATTTTTTCATGCGTCTGTAGGCCATGCATCTGTCTTCTTCAGAGAATTTTCTCTTTAAGTCCATTGTCCAACCCTGAGAGGGGATCACTTGATCTTTTCTTGCTAATACATTTGATTTCTCTGTGGATTCTGGTTATTAAGCCTTTGTTGGAGACATAACCAGCAAATATATTTTCCCATTCTGAGGGCTGTCTGCTTGCTTTACCTACTGTGTTCTTGGTTGTGCAGAAGCTTTTAGTTTGATGAGTTCCCAGTAGTGTATTTTTAATGTTGCTTCAATTGCCCAGGGGGTCCTCCTTGTAAAATTTTCCCCCAGGACGATATCTTCAAGTGTTTTCCCTGCACTTTCTATAGCATGGTACTGGCACAAAAACAAAGAGATAGATGTATGGAACAGAATAGAGAACCAAAAGATGAACTTAGCTACTTACCTTTATCTGATCTTTGACAAGCCAATTAAAAACATTGAGTGCAGGAAAAGATTCCCTATTTAACTCCCAGCTATTTTTAGAGACAGTGTCTTGCTCTGCCTCAGGCTGGTCTCGAACTTGTGAGCTCAGGTGATCGCCTACCTCAGCCACCCAAATGCTGGGATCACAAGTGTGAACCACTGGACTTGACCATAACCCCCTCTTAACTACCTTCTCTGTAAGGGGGAGTGAGAGATGCACTTAGGAAACAGAAAAGGAAATGGATTTTGATTAAGCAAACAGCTCTTTAAAAAAGGGTGGACTTTATACAGACTTTTCTGGCTTTTATTTACCAAAGAAAAATAGAAGCAGTAGAAAAGATAACTCATGTTTTCTTATTGTTCACCTTAAAATCCTGTCTGTGAAAACAGCTCTTTGTCATCTGTACTGTGTGGTGACTATAATTGGAAAGACTTTAAAACATTAAGGGTTAGAGGACTTGCAGAGGGGTCAGGCCCTGGGGTGCTGACATTATTTTTTTTTTTTTGAGATAGAGCCTCAAGCTATCCCCCTGGGTAGATGCCATGGCTGCACAGCTCATAGCAACCTCCAACTCCTGGGCTCAAGCAAGTCTCCTGCCTCCACCTCCCAAGTAGCTGAGACCACAGGCACCCACTACAACGCCTGGCCATTTTTTGGTTGCAGCCGTCATTGTTGTTTGGTGGGTCCAGGCTGGATTTGAACCTGCCACCTTAGGTGTATGTGGCTGGTGCCCCAGCCACTCGAGCCACAGGCACCGAGCCAGGGTGCTGGCATTATTAAGGACCAAGCACATGCTGGGCCCTGTGCTCAGTTTGTGCCATTTGACCCTCAGGTCTCTGTAAGGTCATTATAGTCCCTCTTCATGAAGGAAGAAACTGGGACTTAGAGAGGGACACATTCACCCACACCACAGGAAACCTTTCTGTATGTGATGCATTGGAAAAGTGTCCTTACTGGTCTCTAATTCTAAAAATTAAGCACTTGGCTGGGATAGACTGGCTGCTCTGTATCCTCGAGCAGAGTCTCACAGGATACACTAATGAGCCTAGGCTGGTTGGGGTGACAATGCATCAAGAATAGCCGGGGGGCAAACCAGGGAAAAGCCTGGCAGTATCCTGGAACCTGTGGACGTGCTCCTCACAGAGTGTGGGAAAGAAAACCAAGTCATGTCACTGCAGAGAAACTCAGCAGACACTACAATATCGCCAGTGAAAGTCATATTGATCTCATGTGCCCTCTGACAAGATGTGATGGGAAGGACCCTCAGCACCACCATGTGCTTCCAGAGCATCCATAACCTCAGTCTAATTGTGGAAAGAAATCAGAAAAAGCTCCACTGAGGAACATTCTACCAAACACCTGGCTGCCACTCACCAAAAGTATCAGGATTATGAAATTGCACCGATTACAAGAGACTCCAGAGATCTGGAGTATCCTGGACTGTAGCAGAGAAAGGGCATTAGAATAAGGTGACCAGATTTTAGCATTGGTAAAGCAGGACACCATTGATCGGGTGTGGGGCAAGGGTGGGGGGGGGCGGAGGAGGGGTGTGTTATTGATTAAAAATTTGGTCTATATGGAGCAACAAAAATTTTCATAGAACGCAAAAATAGTATTGTAATTTTTTTAAAATTTCAACATAAGTACAATTTACAAATATGATACATTAAAAAAATTACATATAGGGCAGTGCCTATGGCTCAAAGGAGTAGGGCATTGGTCCACCTGGGCAACCTTGCCCAGGAGGGGAGTAGGAAGTTTACATTAGCCTTTTCATTTCCAAATGAAGTTACATTAACCTCTTCATTCCCAAATGGAGTTACAGTAACCTTTTCAGCAGCCTAAAACCGTATATTCCCTTCCAGTTGTCCTGCCCTTCCCTAGATTGTCATGCATTTGGGACTTTTTTAAAAATGCCATGGGACGCAGGACAAATTGTTAAAAATCGGGACTGTCCCACCAAAAGTGGGACGTCTGGTCACCTTACATTAGGAGCAAACTGGTGACACCAAGACTGACACTGGGAAGTTACATGGAGAACCACAAATCTCCTAATCGCACTATTGGTGGGCTTATGTGTGGTAGGAGGGGCACCACCCTGTTTATCTGTCCCAATAGGGAAGACTGACATCAAGCCTACTGCTGGACAGACTGCCAAATCCCACTGTGTCCCTGGAGGGGGAAGCTGAGAGACCAGACATAATCACACAGAATGGTGGAAACCCACAGAGCCACCATGTGCCTCAGGTAGTCCTCCGCTGATCAACTGAAAGGACAGGCGGCATCAATAGCGCTTGTCTGCACAGAATTCCTGCGGCCTCAATCTCCTCATCCTTAGTGGTAAGAGTATTGTTATTTCTCTATGTAAAAGGCATCTTTCACAGGGGAATTTCAGCTTCTCCTTTTAAAAAACAACACAAAGTTCAGAGTCATCTCCTTGCACCCTTTTGTTTTTTCAGGTGTTTTTAACTTAATAGTTAGTTTTCCAAATAGCATATTTTAACCACCTCAGGGCTGTTGGTAATTTTTTTTTTTTTGCTTTATGCATTGATTTTATCTTCATAAAAGCTCTAATTCCTGGGCTCCAGAAATCCTTCTGCCTCAGCCTCCTGAATAGCTAGGACCACTGGTGCATACCACCATGCCCAGTTAATTTTTCAATTTTTTTTTAAGAGATGGGAT
This sequence comes from Galagoides demidoff, assembly GCA_963574575.1. Classification (NCBI taxonomy): domain Eukaryota; kingdom Metazoa; phylum Chordata; class Mammalia; order Primates; family Galagidae; genus Galagoides; species Galagoides demidoff. Next base: position 3,399 of record CAUYQV010114310.1, on the reverse strand, counting down.
CTTACTATGTTGGCCAGCTTGGTCTCAAACTCCTGGCCTCAAGCAGTCATCCCACCTCAGACTCCAAAGTTCTGGGATTGCAGGTGTGAACCAATGTGGCCCACTTATAATTATAAGAACTAATTATGCCAGCGATCAGGGAACACTAGCCTCTTGAACTCCATGACACCTCCACGCACATGAGCTATGCATGCTAGAAGTTGATCAGAGCTGGAAGCTCTGATCCTAAACCCCTATATAGTAGTCTCTGATATTCCCTCACCTACAATGTGTCAGTGAGTTTCACTCTACCCAGATCATAGAATTACATGAACAGAATCAGTAGAAGCTAATTAAGAGACTCAGTCTCCAATTTGGAACCTAAGTGGACTATAAGAAGTCCTTGGGAAAGAGGTGGGGGAAACTTAACATTTACAGTTAGAACCTTGCATTTTCGGGAGCCATCCTTAGAAGAACAAAGATCTCCCTTCTTTCATAGTTATTTTCTATTTGTATCTTCAACTTTTCAATAATGAGTATATGTTTCTCCTGCATAAAATTTAATGACTTACTTCTAGTTAAAATAATATCTTAAATGTGTTTAAAGAAAATCAACATAAAAATTTATGTATTATGATTAAACATTAAAGATGTAATGAATATAAAATGTATAATTATTAAATACTGTTTGACACCAGAGGAATAGGCATATCAATGGCCAAGGATTGACAATACACTGGTCAAGGATTTGTTAACATAAGAGCAGCTACACAAACCATTGACATGTGATACAGGTTATTAAACAAAGGCTTTGGGGGAGGTCAACCAGTGAAAAGAGCTTAACATCCCACAACACACAGCAATCACTCCGGAGTTGTAAAAGTGCTGTCTTTTTAGTGAAACTGTCACTACACATTTCAGAAGAAAATACAGAGAAAAATTTATCCTATTGATAAACAGTAGAAGATTTTTCAAGGAAAAAACAATGGCAGTTACAAAAGGAAATATTTATTTGACAACTTGTGGCCACTTAAACTTAGCCAAAATGCAAATATAGGAAATAGCATTAGTGTGCATAAATAAAATATTTGTGTGTTTACAGTAAAAGAAGTAATAAGTGATCAAAGGATATAATCAGTTCACACCTTCCCCATGAGTACCAGAAGCTTTCTATGTTTACCTGATAGGACAAGAGTTAAACTGACCATCTTGCCTGAAGACAACATTTGCTCTCCAGTTTCATCATAATTTAACTCACTAGGACCATAATATTCTCAGAACTTAAAGCTCATCCCATTTACCCATTCTGTGGATAACTTCATGCTGTTAGTATTAGGCACATAGAAAGTGGGAGGTAGTTTCAAAGTCCTAGTAAAATTTTCCTTCCTCACTATTTTATAATTTATGTGAAAAAAAGAAATATTTCTGCAGAGTTAGACACAAATTTAAAATATCACCTTGGTATAACATGTAATTTACAAACTATATTGTTAACAATATTTCAAATTCTCACAGTGAACAAAAGTTGGGTGGATAATGCAAAATTATGTGAGTAGGGGTAGTAAGAAGCATAGCCTTATAGTAACATATCACTTTTATAGTGTATTATTTATTTATTTATTTATTTAAGACAGAGTCTCACTCTGTTACCCTGGTAGAGTGCAGTAGCATCATAGGTCCCAGCAACCTCAAACTCTTGAGCTTGAGTGATCCCCTTGCCTCAGCCTCCCTAGTAGCTAGGACTACAGGTGCCCATCACAATGCCCAGCTAATTTTTTCTATTGTTAGTAGAGATGGGAGTATTGATCTTGCTCAAGCTGGTCTCCAACTCCTGAGCTTAAGCAATCTACCCACCTTGGCTTCCCAGAGTGCTAGGATTACAGATGTGAGCCACAGCACCTGGCTTAGTATATATTTTTTTAATTTATTTATATAATGGTTTTAATGTCCCCTAATCTGGTTGAATGTGTGCCAATATGTCCTTGTGTTACACTTTTAAATTTTTATTAATTTTGAGATGAGGCTTTACTATGCCACCCAGGCTAGACTTGACCTGTGGGCTCATTTGATTCTGCACCTTCAGCTTCCTGGGTAGATGGGACAAAGATGCAAGGTACTACATCTGGATAAAAATCATGTGATATTTATAAAACTTTATCAATCAAGACCTTTCATTACCTTCTACACATTCCTCTAACAACCATTTGTTTCTTCAAATCTTATGTGAGCAGATTTTAGGAGATTTCACAATACTAAGAACCAGTGTTAATTTAAGAATCTTAAAATCAAATAAGGATGGAAAAGTCTACAGAAAGTGTACAGAGTGCAGACACAGGCATGGGCAAGCTTCCATGCAAAGTTCCAAAACAGAGTTTTTATTTGTTATTTTTTATTAAATCATAAACACATAGATCATGAATACATTAATGCATTTATGGGGCACAATGTGCTGATTTCATATAGAATTAGGAACACTTATATTGCACTGGTTAATATATACCTCATCTTGTTTACTTAACTATTGTGTTAAGACATTTATACTCTATACTTAATAGATCCAACATGTACCCTTGCATTATACACCTTAGTTACAGAAGATAACAGTCAACAACCTATGATATCAGGTATGTAAATTTGAAAAGACATTTAATGTTGTGCTATAACAACATAAAGCATGTTATCTTCATCCATTTAAGGAGAAATTCTGAGCATTTTGGCATGACGAAGCTGACACTGATGCTGCGGATATCCCATTTCTATGTGCCTGGGGCTGTACTCCCTGTGCTCACGAGAATTTTGTCCTGACTTTACATGGCTTGATTCAAATTTCTTATAACTTCTCAGTCATTTTTTGTTTTTGGCTGTGGTTGATTTTGGTATCTTTTTCCTTTGGATACCTGTGATTATTTCAAAATAATATAAAGAGTCCTTTATTATTTTTTAAAAATCCTTTAACACCCTGTTTCTTGAATTGTCACTGTGATTTTCTTTCTTCTTCCTCCTTTTCTCCTACTTCTGTCTCTTTCAACATCCAGATCGTAATTTCTAGGAAAATTTTGCAGCAGTAAATGTCATCTCAGGTTTAAGAAAAACAACTGTTTCTTAATATGTATCAGAACAACAGTGCCAAATTGTGGGATTAGAACCTAAAATAATTACTGTGGAGCACAAAAGAGAAAGCAGAAAAGAGAAGCATGTGTAAGTGAAATGTGTCCACTTATCCACAGTTTGTCAGTGGGAAAGAGAGGCTCTCCCTGGACGACACTCCCCTCAGAGTCCTTTTTTTTTTTTTGAGACGGAGCCTCAAGCTATCCCCCTGGGTAGAGTGCCATGGCATCACAGTTCACAGCAACCTCCAACTCCTGGGCTCAAGCGAGTCTCCTGCCTCCACCTCCCAAGTAGCTGGGACCACAGGCGCCC
>CAUYQV010114309.1:0-27245 GCA_963574575.1 Galagoides demidoff | reverse complement strand
TCTGGGGTACAGTGTGGGATTTTCACACACAATCCGAAACACTTCCATCAAACTGGTTAACATAGCCTTCATGTCATTTTCTTAGTTATTATTTTAAAACGTTCACATTCTACTCTTAGAAAGATTCACTTGTACCCTTGTAAGGTAAACCTCAGAAGTGATCCCTCCAATCCCCCTCCCTCCACCCATTCGCCCCTCCCCTCTCCCTCACAGCACTGCTGCCTTATCACAAAAATGCTCCAGGGTGTATTTCTCCCAAACAAGGACATTCGTCTACAGAACCAGACTGCAATCATCTAAATCAGGAAGTCTGTGTTGCTATGACACTACCATCCAGATGTCACCAACTGTCCCAGCAATGTCTAATATTTCCTGTCTTGATTCAAGACCACACATTACATCTAATTGTCACATCTCTTTAGTCTTATAGGATCTGGAAGAGGTTCTCAGTCTGAAGGAATACAGGCCTGTTACTCTACAGGTCTCTGAGAAAACCCCCTCATCCTGGGTCTCTGGGTTTCGTTACTAGACTCAGGCCACATACTCTTGGCAGGAAAATCTCAGAAATGATGCTATACTCTTTTTGGTGTGGTGTGACAGGAAACCCACTATGTTTATCTATTGTATTGCTATGGACCTCAACCTTAAAAATCTGGTTATTTGTGTCTGCCAGGTTTTTCTTTGCACTGGATTAGCATCTCAGGGTGGAAGCACTAAGGCCATGTCAATATTCTCATCATCACTATCAAATCTTCACCCTCCAGCTTCACCTTCCATTGCTAAATCCCACCCAAATGAACCAACACTGAGTTTGTTGCCAAAGGGTGATTGTCTATTTTCCTTCTTTCTTCTACATCTATTAGTTGGCATTATATGTCATGACGAACATTCCTTTCTCTCCTATTTATTTATCTGCGTTAGATTCTATTTTCTTTGATGGGATGTAATCCATTCCTCTCATTACATATTTTAATGCTTAAATTGTCCCAGATTTGGCCCATGTGAGTCCCTCAGGCTAATTCTGTATCGCTGTTGCATGTCCCCAATGTTCTCTAAACACTTCCTGTTTTTCTGGCACAAAATAATGTTCTAGGCTCATCTTCTCATCTTGTACTTTTTTTGCCCCAACCTTGGAATCAGCCCTTTCCGCAAGGAGGCCTGGATTTTTTTAGTGTGGAAAGGTGTTTGAAAACTGCAACTTAGTACTTGCTTTGCCATCACTACAGAATGTCTTGGTCCCAAGTCCTTTAAAAGGTAAACGAAGTTCATATTCTCCTCTACTCTCTTCTCCCTCTCTCTCTCTGTCTCTTTCCATCTCTGACTCTTTCTGTCTCTAAAACCATGAGTCACACCAATATTTCCAATTCCAATCCTCAAGAAAAAACAGAATTTCATTCTCTTTCCTTTTTTATTGAGACAGGGTTTCACTTTGTGGCCCCAGTAGAGTGCTATGGTGTCACAGCTCACAGCAACCTCAAACTTTTGGGCTTAAGTGATTCTCTTGCCTCAGCCTCCAAGTAGCTGGGACTACAGATGCCCACCACAATGCCTGGCTATTTTTTAGTTGAAGTTGTCATTTTTTTTCTTTTTTTTTAGCTAGCCAAGGCTGGGCTTGAACCCTCCAGCCTCAGTGTATGTAGCTGGTGCTATAACCACTGTACTATAGGCTCTGAGCCTCATTTTATTTTCTTAATCTGGTTTACAAAGACCAGCCTCTGCAAGAGGTTGCTGTCCTAAAATAAGGCTAGTGTTGTGTTGTTTTCTTTCTTTTTTTAATATTTACCTTGAGCCAACTGCTGTTCTAAGGAGTTTTATCTAATTTAATACTTACAAAACCATTCCAAATAGGTTCTGTTATTATCTCCATGGTCTAGATGAAGAAACTGAACCCAAAGAGCTTCTGTATTTTGTCCAAGGATATCCAGCGAGGTGGGGGTGGACAGACAAGACACCCTGCAGTCTGGCACCAGGCTCTGTGCTCCCGTCCTGGCTATCTGTGACCTAAAAGTTACTCTCCACTTCCCAGCTCTCTCCCATTTGCAGAAAACACAGATTTGTTCATAAATAGGACAGGGATTTCAAAAATGATGGGATAGCTTATGGGACTAATCTTCCTGCAGATAACAATGATAAAAACTGGATAAGACATAAAAATGAGTTCTTTGAAGGCATTGCAGAGTGCCCATAGCAAGCAGAAACCAGAGGGAAACTTCTTCGTGAGAGCTGAACTGTAATAAATGAGATTTGCAAATTTGCGGCTCTTTGCCTGAAGGCACGTTCCAATCTGGGAGGAGGATCTGCTGAGCAAATGCTGCAGTTTTACGAGTGTGGAGGAAGAACCTGGGGGGACTGGCAGAGCAGCAGTATTAGGGGAAAATCACAGAGTGGGTGAGCCCCAGTGTAAAAACTTAATTTTAAAAAGTATTAATTTACAGAAGCATGAGAACGCATAAACTCCTTAGGAATAAATTTAACAAAAGACCTGTAAAACTTACATGTTGAAAACTATAAAACATTACTAAGAGAAACGAAAGAAGACTGAAACAAATAAAAAGCTATACCATGTTCAGGGATTGGAAGAATTCATGCTGTTCAGATGTAAATTCTTCACCACAAAACTATCGATTTATCACTATCATGAGATCATAATGCAGCAGCCTTTTTTATATTTTTTATTTGTTTTTGAGACAGAGTCTCACTTTGTTGCCCTTGGTAGATTGCCATGGTGTCATAGCTCACAGCAACCTCAAACTCCTGGGCTCAAGCGATCCTCTTGCCTCAGCCTCCCAAGTACTTGGGTCTACAGGTGCCCCCTAAAACATCTGGCTATTTTTAGAGATAGGGTCTTGCTCTGGCTCAGGCTCGAACTCCTGAGCTCAAGCAATCCATCTGCCTGACCTCCCAGAGTGCTAGGATTACAGGCGTGAGCCACCATGCCCCACCGGCAGCAGCTTTTTTAAACAGAAAGTGATAGGCTGCTTGTAAAATTTATGTGGATGTGTAAATACCTAAAATATCCCAATAATCTTGGAGGGGGAGATGGCAGATGACTTACCTATTTGTTCAAGATCTCTGTAAACCTACAGCAATGCAGGCAGACAGGTATTGGAACAGTATAGACAAAGGCCAATAGAACAGAACTGAGTTCAGAAATAATACTAAATTTAGATGGCAACATGTCTTTTGATGAAGACAGAAAATTCATTTGGAAAAGGAAAGTCAATAACCAATGCTGAACAACTGTAGATCTATATTTCATTTTCTTTGATCTTATTTTATTCTATTTTATAGCTCTGTATTTTCAAAAATGAATTTGACCCCTGCCTTGTAGTATACATAAAAATTAATTTAAGATGGATCACGGAACTAAAAATGAAAGTTACCACAATGAAGCTTATAAAAGAAAACATATTATAGAATATCTTCATGACTTAAGGACAGATTAAAGATTTCTTAGGATACAGAAAGCACTAGCTATAAAAGAAAATTTTTGATAAATTAGACTTTATCAAAAGCTGTACTATGAAACTATTTATAACCCAATTATAGCTCAAGAATATGGGGAAAGGGGAGAGGGACAGGAGGGGAGGGGGGAGGATGAGTGGAGGGAGGATGATTGGTGGGATCACACCTCTGGTTCATCTTATAAGGGTACACGTGAATCTTTCTAAATGTAGAATATAAATGTCTTAACACAATAACTAAGAAAATGACATGAAGGCTATGTTAAACAGTTTGATGAAAATATTTCAAATTGTATATATAAACAGCACACTGTACCCCATGACTGTATCAATGTACACAGCTATGATTTAATAAAAATAAAAAGAGACACTTCTAAGGAAATGAAAAATAAAGATGCCACAGACCTGGAGAAAATATTTGTGAAATATATCATCTAACGTACTTTTATCTTGAATATATAAGAATCTCCTACAACTCAACTATGGAAATAAAGCAGAGAAAAAAAATGGAGAAGAGATTTGAAGAAGCACTTCACAAAGGAAGTGGCCATAGGAATGGCCGGGGAGCACTCGAAGTCACGTTCAATGTCCTTAGCCGTCAGGTAGCTGCAAATGGAACAGCACAATGAGGTGCTGTGCTACACACCCACTGAAAGGGCTAATATTAAAAAAGGCTGACAACACCAAATGTTAGTGAAGATGTGTTGCAACAGAAGTCTCCTGTCACAGTGGAGACGCAGAACAGAATGATCTGGCAGTTTCTCAGAAAGTCAAACGTATAAAAGTCTACCTTTTGACCCACTAATTTCTCTCCTCCGTATTTATCCAAAGGAAATGACGACATATGTGCGCAAAAATACTTGTACGTTAGTGTTTGCGGCGATTTCATTCACGACAGTCAAACATTAGAACTAGCCCAGGTATCTGGCAGCAGGGGACTGAGTGAACATACCGTAGTTCACTTAGAAAGTAGAATATTACCCATCAGTGAAAAGGAACAGATTACTGATTCATGCAACAATGTGATTTATCTCAGACATTACATTGCACAGAAGAAGCTGGACATAGACAAGAATATACTACGTGACTCCATTTATATCAAGTTCAAGAACAGGCAACACTATTCAAGAGAGGTGGGGGCTGGGAGTGGGCCGTGAGAGTAGACCGAGAGGAATATAAGGGAAATTTCTGGGGATCTACAAAGTTCTATATCTTTTTTTGAGACATAGTCTCACTCTGTCACCCTGGGTAGAGTGCCATGGCATCAAAGCTCACAGCAACTTCCAACTCCTGGGCTCAAGAGATCCTCTTGCTTCAGCCTCCCAAGTAGCTGGGACTACAGGTGCCCACCCCAATGCCTGGCTAGTTTTTATATTTTTAGTAGAGATGGGGTCTCACTCTTGCTCTTGTTCAGGCTGGTCTCAAACTCCTGATCTCAGGCGATGTACCCACCTCGGCCTCCTAGAGTGCCTGGTTGAAAGTTCTATGTCTTAATTGGTCTGTGGGTTACGCAGGTGTATTCATGTGTCAAACGGTATAGCTAAAATGCATTCATTTTAACGTACATAACTTTTACCTTTAAAGAAAAACTGTGAAAAAACAGTCACAGTTGAGTCACGATCGGGGGAGTAGGTGGTGGCACAGATGAAGCAAGCGGGTAGAAGTTGGGGATCAACGAGGCGGGGGGATGTGTACACCGAGTGCTGTTACACTCTCCTGCTGACGTCGTGTGTGTTTGGGATTTTCAGTGATAAAATGCACAGAGGTCCTACTCTGAGAAGGTTAGACCAACGTAGGTTTCAACTAGGGCGGGGGTGGCAGGTGTTCTGAATGCAAAAACACCAGAGCTGGGGGCTCTAGGAGGGACTTGGGAGTGACGGGGGTGCTGTATAACAGGATGACAGTGGACAGAGCAGTGCAGGGGGTAGGAGAAACTTCACAGGCTTGAACTCTTCCTCCTGCCCACGTCCCTCTCACTGTGGAGGCACCACTGTCCCTCAACCCCAGGAGAACTCTGATTCCTGCATTATCAGCATGATTAGCAATGCTTACCTACATCCCATGCCTCAGTTTCCCCATCTGTTTCACAGAGCAGTCCTCATTTTCCCTGATGGAATTTTTCCTTGTTAATGGGAAAGGGATTTTTCAGGCTGAGGGGCTTCTGGGTTCTCTACCCCACCAAGTCCAGGAGTGCTGGCAAGAGGCAACCGGGCCAAGATAGATGGGAACCCAGGTCAACAGATAACTGGGCATTCCTTAAAGCCAGTGTTTAAATTTTAGTGTGACATTTTCAAAAGAAACAGATTTTTGTCTGCAAGGAATAGCATACCTCCTTCTTTTTGTTCCCATTAAAGAATTGATTACATTTGATTTACTAAATGAGACACCTTTGGGGGAGGCATGTTAAACCAAAACATAAAATCTAAGTAACTAAGCCCCTTTCCTTGTGCTGGTCAGTTAGCACCTACTCTGCATTGCTCAGTCTTCAGGGTGGTGTGGGTTTGTCAGTATACACATTGCAAAGATATCCAACAGATAGCCTAAGTTTTCAGGGCTTTCTGAAGTTTTGAAATTTGTACCCAAGGGTACTCAAGTACCAATTACATGTGGAACTGCACGAGAAACTCAAGTTTAGATGGTACCAAAGTTATCTCAGAATGAGGCAGGGCCTTACAGAGGGGCTTTCGGGCAGCTGCCCAGTTGGACCTCCTGTGCCTCAGTTTCCCCCATCCAGCTCTGGGTCTGGGCCAGGAAGTTACAGCACCAGGTTGAGTGGCCTGTTAGTCTCTGGTTGACAAGAAACCAGGAGTAAGAGGGCACCTGTGACCACGCTTTTGGGGGGGGGCATTGTGGCACTTAACCTCTTGATGTGAGACTAGCCCTTCTGTTTTGTCCCACCCCACCGTCCTATGCATCAGCCTGGCCTGGTGGGAACCTCTGAGTCTGATGGTGCAAGGCTCAAAACCCCAGCTTGATTCCGTGAGCCGTATGCACTACATCAGTTTCTTCATCAGTCACATGGGGGTGGTGGCACATGTGTCCCTGTGTTGTGCAGATTTGGTGAAATGATGTATGCAGAGTGCCTAGGAGTGGCTGGGGGGACACTCAGGGATGCTGGGTACCCATAAATCAGCTCTCCTGGAATGTGAGGCAGAAACACAGCGCGTGCTCTTGGCCTCTCTGAGTGTTCTCCTTCCCATCTGCTCTCTCCTCTCAGTCCCTCTGTCTCCGTCTCTATGGCCAAATTATTCTGCACCTGATGAGCACATGGTGCATCAACTCTTGCGCTAAGCACTGGAGATTCAGAGACCTGTGAGGACTGTGGACCCCAGAAGGGGGCGCCACTGAGTCGTGTCCCTTCCCTCTCCACAGGAGATCATCACCTCCATCCTGCTGAGTGGCCGCATTGGGCCCAACATCCAGCTGGCCGAGTGCTATGGGCTGAGGCTGAAGCACATGAAGTCGGACGAGATCCACTGGCTGCACCCCCAGATGACGGTGGGTGAGGTGCAGGACAAGTACGAGTGTCTCCATGTGGAAGCCGAGTGGAGGTAGGAGACCAGCCCTGGGCTCTGGGAGGGGAGAAGAGGAATGTGGGGCTGGGAGATCCTCCCTTAGAGCAGTCCCCAGCCTCAGAATGTTCTGGAAAGTCTCAGTGGCATTGTAGGCCTCGTCCTCCTGCAGCATCTGATGTGTGTACTTTCTGAGGTCTAACCTGAACTCTCAGCATCTCCCCAGGCTGGGGCAGATACCTAGGAAGATCTCTGGACAGTATGCTGTGGGAGCTATGGGGAAGGGGACAGGGCATCCAGGGAGGACAGATAGCCCAGGTCCAGGGCTGGTCAGTGAACCAGACAGTCACCACTCAGGAGAAGAGATGGAGTCAGGGCTAGCCATGACCTTTACCTGCTACCACCCACCTGTCTGTGATCCTCCACCCATCTGTGGTCCTCCACCCAACCACAAAGGAAGGAAAAGTGGCCTGGAGACCCCAGTAGCCCCCCTACATGCTGGAGGAGGGGGTGGCTCTGCCCTTGGGGGTCCCAGCCCCCGACCCCTAGATTCCAGCTTCTCTGTGCCAGCCAGATTGTGTGAATATTCTGCCACAGGTATGATCTTCAGATCCGCTACTTGCCAGAAGACTTCATGGAGAGCTTGAAGAAAGACAGGACCACACTGCTTTATTTTTACCAGCAGGTAAGACGTACTTTATCTTCCTGCCCCCAGGGTCCCAGAGCACCCATATGCCAAGTATTATCCATCCTCTTCTAGGCAGATGGAAAGACAAAGCCCAAATTTTGCTGAGAGGTCAGTCTAGGAAACCTCTTGAAGACATTTCTGTGGTCCATGGTCAACAGCCCCAACACTGCTTTTGTCTCAGCTATTTTGGAGCTGGCTTTCCTGCCCCAGGTGCTGCCCAGCTGCCCTGGGACTTACCTGGTGTCTACAGAGACCCAGCTAGCTAAGTGGTGCGAGCAGGTGCACAGGGAAACCAGCTGTGCTCATCACATGGCTGAAGTCTCGCTCGCCTGGTTTCCAGCCCAGCTCTGCCATTTACTAACCTGGTGTTCCTGGAGACTTCATTTACCTGCATGAAGCTGTTTACTCTGCTATAAAATTACTATGGGTATAATAATGATACCTACTTTGTAGGATTGTTGAGAGGACCAAATGATATCATTGGCAGTGTGCCGGTAACTTGACTCTGAAGGAAAAAAATCCCTGAAGTGTAGCACTTGCCAATTTCCATGGTGTAAACACTCCCACTATGGCCTATTTCAGGCTGCCAATAGGACATGTACTTTCTCACAAAACTTCTGAAAATGTAATAATGGTTCTCACGAGCTGTTCTGAGCCTCTCTGACACACCACTGGAGATGACGCATGTTAAAAAGTGCCCAGCTCAGCACCTGGCACAGAGCAAGCACAGTGTCAATCTGAGGGCCCTCGTCTTTCCATCCGGTCTCGAATTCATTGCCCTCCTGGTTTGCTAGAGACCAAACCAGACTTTTCTTGGGGTACAGATGACATTGACATCTACCACTACTTACCAACAGGGCTTTGGATAAAGACTCCTCCAAACTCTCTCTTTCCTTCTCTCCAAAATGGAGCAGGCAAAGACTATATGTGAATGTGCCCCAAAAGCTTCTTACCCTCCTCCCCGGGTTCCAGAGGGAGGCAGAGCTGGGGGAGCCTCCCGCGGTGCTCTTGGGCAGGCCCGTGCTCATTCCTGGTGGGGCAGGTGTGCACAGAGGCTCAGTGGGGCAGGACTGGGTTCCAGGAGCCCCTCCTCTTCCATGGCCTCTGCCCAGGCAAGCAGGAGTGAGGCTGTGAGTCTAACCCTCAGCCCTTTTCCCCGCCAGCTCCGAAATGACTACATGCAACGCTACGCCAGCAAGGTCAGCGAGGGCATGGCCCTGCAGCTGGGCTGCCTGGAGCTCAGGTATGTGGCCTAAAGGTCCCTCCTGGGGGGCCCAGCCTTCCTTCATGTCCTGACAGTCAGTGAGCCCAATGTCATTATCACCCAAAGTCCATAGTTGACATGAGGGCTTACACTTGGTGATGGGCCTTCTGTGGATTTGGACAAACATATAATGGCCTGTGTCTACCACTATAGCGTCACGCAGAGTAAAACTAAAACCATCTAAACCTGCTCTGTGCTCCACCTGTTCCTCTCCCTGCTAACCCTGGCAACCACTGATTATTTTATTGTTGCCATAGTTATGCTTTCCTTGAATGTGATATAGTTGAAATGATGCCTAATAAATTTGTAGTGATTTATTGAGGTGGTTTATAAATGCCAAATATATTATCTTATCTAAATATTCTCCTATAAATTCAAATTTGAAATTCATGGATGGCCTATACGCTAGAAATTAGCACCAGCCCAGCTTGAGGAGCCAAACAACTTTTTCCCCTTTAAACCTGAGACACCCAGGACCATCACCCACCTGAAGCAGAGCCCAAAATGACCTAAAAAATGACTCTGACTCCCCATATGCTGGAGATGGTAGGTTCAAACCCAGCCCTGGCCAAAAAAAAAAAATGACTCTGACTCAATTCTGATATGAGGACAATTAATGACAATTAATGACACAGTGGGGGTGGGGGAAGGGGAGAGAGAAAGAAGGAGGGAGAGGTGGGGGAAAGGAAGAACAGAGAGAGAGAGAGGGAAGGAGGGAGAAGGGTGGGGTCTTGGTGTGTGCCACACCTTTTGGGGGCAAGACACGATTGTAAGAGGGACTTTACCTAACAAATGCAATCAGTGTAACCTGGTCTCTTGTACCCTCAATGAATCAACAACAATAAAAAAAAAAGAAAAAGACTGTGACCTGAAAAAAAATCAGAGTGAATGTGTAACCCAAGTTAGTTAAGGAGTAACTGACAGTAAGTAAAGATTAGAGAAAGAACATTCAACTTGCTTTGCTTCAAAAGGCATTTTGGCTTATAATTTCTAAATTGTGATAACATGTTAATATTTCAATAGCTGTTTAGAAGGAAAACATAACCAACTGGATTTTGCATAGTTTTTTCTTTATTTTCTGCTGGCCTTGCCTGGGGATAGCAGTCACGAGCCAGCAGGAGCCTGTAGGCTCCACCATCCACTTGATGGTGGCTGCTCAACATGGCAGGTGGGGCGGGGAGGGGGGGACCAGCCAGGCACCAGAGGGTGCTCCTGTCAGGTGCCACCTTATTCCTGGATGGAAGTCAGGCCAGGTGTGGGGTAACTGAGTGCCCCTTGCCCACGGCTGAGATAAGACAGAGCACAGAAGGTGAGGAAGCACAATCCCTGGAGAGAGCTGCGTCTCTCACTGGTGATGGTTACTTGTTCTCCTAGACATCCCAATGACGTTCAATTACTCTCCATGTTAAAAACACACAGACTGTGTCACATTAGAGTGACACAGGCACCTTCGTCAACAGTTAAGTCTATGAATGATCTTCAAGGCCTGAGAGAAGACCCTTCAGGGGCATAGGGAGTGAGCAAACCACGCTGGATTCAGGAGACTGGGGATGACCTCGGTGTGTTAGTTGGGCTTCCTTTACCCAGTAAAACATTTTCCTATTCATTCCCTTTCATCATTATAAATTGCTATTATTTTTCATGCATTTCATTGTTATTTTCAAAATCTGTTCATCCTTCTGTTTGGCTAACCTTGGTTTTCTTTATTTTGCTAATTAAATATCCCAGGCTTCCGAATTCTTTCGGAAGAGACACAGAGACTGTAAGAGACATTCTCACCATGGCTGGGAAGCATCTCTCCCCCTTGGGTAGGCACTGCCTCCCCTTTGAATGTCATAGTCTTCTTATTCTGCTTTTCAGACTAGTACCTCTTGTTTATCCCAGCAGCTTTAAAAAACATACCATACCAATGAGGCCTGCCTGCCCCGTACACAGACAGGAAGCCTCGGAGATGGCCTGTGAAGTGTCAGTTACAAGCAGCGTGGCCATCTGCTCTTCCCACCACGCCGGCCCAAGGGTCTCTTCATGAAGCCTTTTCTTCTCCATCCTCAGCCCTCTAGCCCTGCTTGTGCAGAGCTCAGTTAGACAGCTGATGTGTACTTCATGCACTATAATAGATTATGAAATCCTGGCCAATCCTTGAAGTCAGGGCTGAGGCTGATTTTTTGTCTGGTGCATAAGAGCTCAACGCACATTGGAGTGAATGGGTACCCTGAAAGTACAAAACTCTTTGCCTTGGGCGGACCTTTGCCACAGTTGTGTACAGCAAGCCAATTTGTGCAGTTACCTAGAAGTACATTTTGCAGCTCACTCGGCCCAGCAGGATTGCAGATGGCCACGCTGCATGTAATCCCCCTTCACAGGGATTTTTATGAATGTGGAGGATGACCAGGTAACACTGGCTTAGAACACTCTCTAAAGCTGCCACAGATGACCATGGGGAACTTTGGGATCTTAGCCTACATTCTTCAGCCTGCAAGGGCTTCTCATGTCCTGTAACAGAGTGTCCTCCCTTCCTCCCTAACTCTGCAGATTTCCAAGTCTGCAGATCTGCTGGTACTCTACTGAAATGCTCTATCTTGGGCGCCATCTTTGACCTACTCCATCACCTACCCAGTAGAGAAAAGCAGGGGGAGGAAGAGCCTCCCTTCTTAGCTTCCTAAGTTCTCTCCTCAGATCCAATCCCCAGGGTTTCCTAACCTCAGTACTCTCAGTACTAGATTTGGGACTGAATAATTCTTTGTTGTTGGGGGCCTCTTTGCATTTTGGGGTGCTTTGCAGCACTGGATGCTAATGGCCCCCCTCCACCCCCAACCAGGAATGACAACGGAAAATATCTCCAGTCGTTGCCAAATGTTTCAGGCTGGCAAGGGGTCCACAAAATTGCCCCCAGTTGAGAACCACTGAGTTAGGTCATTGCAGGGCCGTACCCGCAGGCCACGTTTAGTTAGAACTTGGAACAATCACCTTTAGTGAGTTGTGCGTTAATGTTATGCCATTGGTATTCACCAAAGTTGCAACAGGAGAAAAAAAATAAAATGTGTGTGTTCCTAGGCTGGCAACTCAAGTGTTGGCTGCCTTGGGTCATTTGTTCACAGACCTGCCATCCTCTTCCTCTGCCCCCAAACTGGACAAGATTGGAGTCTTTTCTAGGAGTGAAATTTATGAGTTTTCCTTTTCCTCACAGCTTTTAAACATTACATGTTATGGCTTGCATAACTTCTTTCCTCCCAGTAATTCCCACCTCTGGCAGAGGGAGGGGGCTTCTAGGCCATCCTGTGAGCACAGGGTGCCCCGGTCCTGATGGGCTGGCCTCCCAGCCATCAGCCTCCTCTGCACAACCCCTCTCTCTCCAGGCGGTTCTTCAAGGACATGCCCCACAACGCACTTGACAAGAAGTCCAACTTCGAGCTCCTGGAGTAAGTCTTGGGCCCAGCCCCTGCCCGCTACCCACTTCTCCTCCAAAGCTGAGCAAGGCATGTCTCCTGGTCCCCAAGCTCCTCCACTTCTTCCTGGTTGGCCACAAGTCCTAGGGAGGTGGGGAGGGAATTAATGAATTAATGCTGCTTTTTTTTTTTTCCTTCTTTCAGAAAGGAAGTTGGGCTGGACTTGTTTTTCCCTAAACAGATGCAAGAGAACTTAAAGGTGAGGAATCCCGTGGGTGAGGGACTCAGAAAGCTCCCGTTGTGCTGGACTAGAGCTGAGCAGATAAGGCATCCATGGCCTTGAGCATCTGAACACAGGACAACTAAACACATACTGGGACCCTTATGGGGCTGGAAACCAGGATGCCACTAGCCAAGGCTGCAGCCTGTGTCAGAGCCTACCGGCTCTGTAGCCCCAGCCCTGGTATGCTCCCCTGCCCCTGTCACGGGCCATGGTGAGACAGTGGGAGTGTGCGTGAGGTTATAGATTGCTGCTGCTCTTGGGGCACAGGTCCTGGGGACGGTACTCTGGCAGTGGGTAGCCTTTCAGTTAGACCCTAAGGGAAGGAGTCAGAGCTGGGAGGAGCAGGCCTGGCTCACCGCATCTCCTTCCCCAGCCCAAGCAGTTCCGGAAGATGATCCAGCAGACGTTCCAGCAATACGCCT
Source organism: Galagoides demidoff (assembly GCA_963574575.1). Taxonomy (NCBI): domain Eukaryota; kingdom Metazoa; phylum Chordata; class Mammalia; order Primates; family Galagidae; genus Galagoides; species Galagoides demidoff. The sequence goes on along the minus strand of CAUYQV010114309.1, from coordinate 14,226 downwards.
CGCTCCGGGAGGAGGAGTGCGTCATGAAGTTCTTCAACACCCTGGCGGGCTTCGCCAACATCGACCAGGAGACCTACCGCTGTGAACTCATTGTGAGGACCTGCTGCCTCCATCCTCAGCCTGACCTCAATCCCAGACCTCTTGGGAAAGGGTGCTGGGAGAGGTGGCACCCACGGCCAGTCTCCAGGCAGTGGGCTGCACTGACGGGCCATAGTGGAACCAATGTCAATCCCTTGGCCACCAGCAGGGACTGAAATGTTGGCCTCCCACTCTGGGAGGTGGGCAGGTGGACAAAGTGTCCAGACGGGGAGACCCATGTGACCAGGTTTTAGAGTAGGAGTTGCTGGGTGGCCCAGGAGCCTGGACTTTGTCTAGCGCAGTGAGCTTACGGGATGGGCAGAACCGGGGCAACTGTCTGTTCCCATTTTCTTCCAGCAAGGATGGAACATTACCGTGGACTTGGTCATCGGTCCTAAAGGCATCCGCCAGCTGACCAGTCAAGATGCAAAGGTAGAGGAAGGCTGGGGCAGCCCCACCCAGCCCAGGTGAAGAGGTCTGCCCTAGGGCTGTCCTTGGCCCTGTCACTGAGAGCAAGGACCTCCTGAGGCTGTGCCCTGGAGTGAGCAGCTGGGCAGTAGGGCAGGTGGCTCTTACCACCTGACACTGTCCTCTGCACCAAGCCGGAATGGGTTAGGAAGGGGAGGGGGTGTTATTCCCCTGGCTAGGGGGGAAGAGTTGCTCTTTCACTGGCAAAAATGAATCAAGACTCCTGTAAGGGTCAAGGGGGGACCAGGGTCCAGTTCTACTGGCAACTTGGCACATGACGCTGGGCAAGTCCTGGCTTTCTCCTGACCTCGTTTACCCCTCTGCAAAGTGAGGGGCTTATACTAGACAGTCCTTCTCTCCTGTTCCTCCTCGCCCCCACCACTCTGCACGGCCTAGCCCTGGCGGTGGTGTGGTCTGAAGAGCCCCTCCTTCCCCACAGCCCACCTGCCTGGCGGAGTTCAAGCAGATCAGGTCCATCAGGTGTCTCCCCCTGGAGGAGGGCCAGGCCGTGCTGCAGCTGGGCATCCAAGGCGCCCCCCAGGTGAGGTCTCTGGGTCCCTGATGCCTGGAGCTCCACAGAGTCCACCTGCAGGGTGGGGTGCTTGCTCGGGTGGCCTGACCAGGCGGGAGGGAGCCCAGGAGTTTCCTGGCTTTGGGGATCTTGTTAAGAAAACCACCCAGTGCTTAGACAGGATACCAGGATCTTAGAAGGACATTCAGGAAACGTTTTTAATGTCAGGAAAGTTTTTAGGGTAAGGCTAGGTGATCAGTAACCAGGTACAAATCAGAGGGCGTAGTTTGGCCAAGTGAACAATGACTCAGAAGCCAAAACCCTGGTGGGGAGGGGCACCGGGCTTTGGGTGGGTGAGAGAGCCAGAGACCTCAGGCTGCAGACCCTCCGTCTCTCTCCTTTCACCTGTCTGTCCTGGCCCACTTCCTCCCTCTTTGCTTTTCTCAGTTTCTGAGCAGCTAGTAGGTACAGGGCACTGTGCTCAGAGGCAAACAAGTGAGGTCTGGGACACACTTTCAGACCCAGGTCTGCAGGGGTGACAGAGCGCCTCCTGGTGGCCAAGGACAAGGAGCAAAGCCCAGGAGAGTGGATGGCACGGGAGCAGGTGGCATGTCCCGTGGTCCTCCTGCAGCCCTGGGAGGCCAGGCCCTGGTCAAGGCTCTGGGGTCTCATGCATGGCTGACCCCTTCTCTGCAGGCTCTGTCCATCAAGACCTCATCTCCTGCAGAGGCCGAGAACATGGCTGACCTCATAGACGGTTACTGCCGGCTGCAGGGGGACTATGGAGGGTCTCTCATTGTCCACCCCAGAAAAGGTGAGTTCCACAGAAAGGCAAAGTGGCCAGACTGTGAATGGCAGCACAGCTGAGCCAAGAGATGCTAAGCCATTGACCAATAAGTGGCTTCTTACCAGGCCCCACCAGACACCTCTTTGGGCCCATCCAGGCTACAGGCCCTGGCCTGTCCCTCCAACCCTGGCCCTTCTGGTCAAGGGCCACACAGAGGCCAGCTCCTGGAGGAAGCTCAAAGCCGTTACTAGAATGTGGCTACGTGATTGGTCCCGCCTGTGTTCTCTGTTTGGGGCTAGAATCAGGAAGAAGGGGTTTGGGCAGGAGGACCCCAGCTCTGGCCTGAGATTTTCCTGGCTTTCACTATGCGACCAAGAGGGATTGGGAGAGCAAGGTGTGGGTCTCCACTATGGCAGCAGTGAGGTCAGCTGCTCACCCAGGCCCTGTATCCCAACTCCAATCTCCCTTCTTCCTCTTTTCTCCCCAGATGGTGAGAAGCGGAACAGCCTGCCTCAGATCCCCATGCTGTGAGTACACAGGGGAGGCAGAGGACAGGGCTTGAGCCCACCTGTGTTGCTAGGAGAAGGAAGAACTGGGGTCCCCACCTGCATAGTCTCTGGCTCCCCGGCTCCAGAACACTGGAATCCCAACTTTCACAAGGGTGGCCCCTACCCCCAGTAACTGCTCATGCTGCTGGGTTTTATCCAAGAGGCATCACTGAGGACCCCTTCTCCAGCCCCCCACACACCATAGGTCCTGCTCCCAGATTGTTGCTGATCAGGACAGGCTGCTTCTCCAAATGGGGTGGGTGGGAGAGGGGGGCCAAGGCTGCCCAGGGCAACACTGCTGGGCTCTGAGCTCACCAGCTCTTGCCCTTCACACCTTCTACAGAACCCTGGAGGCTCGGAGGTCCCACCTCTCAGAAAGCTGCAGCATCGGTAAGCTGCCTCCCTTCTGCCTGCTCCCCTGACATTGCCAAAGGGTTCCTCCAAGCTACAGAAAAATTATCTTTCCCTATCACATCCCAGTGATGGCTTAAAAATATCATGAATCGTAATAGCTAGCATGCATTGAGTAGTTACTATGTGGCACCATGTTTATCTCAGTCAGCTCCAGCTGCGGTAGCAAAACACCATAGACTGGGCGGCTGAAAAAGACATTAATTTACCCACAGTCCTGGAGGCTGGGAAGTCCAAGGTCAAGGCACTGGCAGATTCTGTGTCTGATGAGGGCTGCATCCCTGGTTTGCAGATGGCGGTCCCCTCACTGTGTGCTCACATGGTGAAGGGAGGGAGAGAGAGAAGAGGGGGAGACAGAGCTCGTGCAAGCACACACTCACTCTGATATCTCTTTCCACACTAATGCCATTATGGAGACTCCACCCCGACCTAATCACCTCCCAATGGCCCCACCTCCAATATCATCCCTGCAGTTAGGGCTTCAGTGTATGAATTTAGGAGGGACACAAGTATCCATTCATATTGGTATTAAATATGTAACTGGTATTATTTTCTTCAGGTTTGACAATACTCCCCATAGACATTTGCTTCCCATAAAGGGAAACTGAGATTAAAGGGCAGTAACCAACTTGCCCTAAATAACCTGCCTGGGGAGTTGGGAGCAGGAACTCCAGCTGAGGTCCCCAAGGCTCTGTGACTGCTCCAAAGCTTGGAGTGTAAGCCTGGAACTCATCTGTTTTCTCCCCACTCCCCACTACTGTGGGTCTACTGGACTCCAGTGGGGAACCACACACCTCGTTCCTGACAGTGTACCCCAATGACATCTTGCCCACGGGATGGGCCTTTCCTATCTTTCCAGAGTCAGACATCTACTCGGAGATTCCCGACGAGACCCTGCGAAGGTCTGCAGGTAGGTCCTGACCCGACCACCACGACCGAACCCACAAAATGACATCGTGATGATTCACATGACATCCCAGGGAACATCCTTTTCTGGGTGTGGCCCAGCCAGTGGCAAACCCAAAACACCTTTAATTTAAAAGCCAAGATTACTCTTTTTACTCCCTGTACTGACCAACCTTTTGCACACCTGTGGAGCTGTGTGGGATTCCTTGATTGTGAGCTGGAACTGAGTCTTCAGAGAGCAGGGTGATGGCTCTTCTCTGGGTCTGAGATGATGGAACCTTCTAGACTCTCCCCCAGCCCAGCCTCTGGGTTGTAGCTGAAGTGTCATGACACTCAGGCTCCCTAAGGCTGCTGGCTGGTCTGGTGCTCAGTGACCCCCTGCTTCCTCTGTCTGTGCAGGGCTGCAGTATGGTGTCGCCCGTGAAGATGTGGTTCTGAATCGTATCCTCGGAGAAGGCTTTTTTGGGGAGGTCTATGAAGGTGTCTACACGAATCACGTGAGTTCCAGACTCTCCCCTGACGCTCCTCTTCTGCGTGGTAGGATGAGACAGGAGCTCAAATCTGAACAGGGGGGAGACAGCCACCTGAGCTGGGGCCCCTTGTCCACTTGACACACAGCAGTCTTTACAAAGGCTCAGCGAGTGATGGAGACAAGGATCATTTCTAAATGCCAGAGCTGGAAATGGAGGTGGGACCTGGAGAACACAGGCAGAGGTGGGGTAAAGACACAGCTCTGGGAAAAGGAAGGGCAGGACCCCAGCCGAGTTGGTCTCAAGGCCACAGATGGCTGGGCAAGATGCTTCTGCAGTCAAGCTGCTAGCAGCCCTGGGGGGAAGGCCGAGCCCAGGAAATAAGCGAGAATTTAAAACCCAACAATAAAGAAAGAGGTTGAGCACCCACCTGACGATGGCCTTGCAGGTGCTTGATCACATGCCCCTAACTTTGTGCAGGTCACATGGCCCTGGTCTCAGCATCCTTACCTGGATGGTTAGAGCCTGGAGTTATTTGGGCCCTGTCCAATTCTAGCATAACCTGATCCAAAAGAAAGGAAGTGGGGAAGGAAGGAGAAGAGAGGAAGAGAAAAGGGGAGGAGAGAGAAACAGGAGAAAGATGTCCCCAGCCGTCCCATGGGAGGGACAGAGTGAGGCCAGGAGGGGACATGCCTTTCTGAGCACCAGGCTGGACTGCAGGGTCCTGGACACACTCTTGTTGCAGAAAGGGGAGAAAATCAACGTCGCCGTCAAAACCTGCAAGAAGGACTGTACTCTGGACAACAAGGAGAAGTTCATGAGCGAGGCAGGTAGGCGCCCTCTGGATGGGACTGAGACCCCTGGCGTCCAAGGCAGGAGAGGCCGGGTCTGGGAAGTGAGGAAGTGGGTGGAGGATGGAGTGAGCATTACTGGGTCCAGATTGGTGGGAGGCTCTGCTCCCAGGTCTCTCAGGTGGGACAACTCCCGCTGGACCCTTGAGCCACCCTGGCCCGTCCTCTTGCCCCCCTGCAGTGATCATGAAGAACCTCGACCACCCGCACATTGTGAAGCTGATCGGCATCATCGAGGAGGAGCCCACCTGGATCATCATGGAGCTGTACCCCTACGGGGAGGTGAACAGAGGGGCAGCAAGGGGCGAGGGCGCTGGGCCTGGGCGGGAGCCATCCAAGCCTGGGCTTCCCCATGCAGCTGAAAGAGCCCAAAGGCCCCATGTGTAGAAGAAATTGCTGGAACATTTTGCCAGCTTTAGGTTTGCCCCCCACACCCCCTGGGAAGGATCAGGGGCTGTTGGCAGCCTGGCCCCCTGGCTCCATGTTGGAGTCAGACCAGAGGTCTTAATGACACCTCCCTTCCCTGCAGCTGGGCCACTACCTGGAGCGAAACAAGAGTTCCCTGAAGGTGCTCACGCTCATCCTGTACTCACTGCAGATATGCAAGGCCATGGCCTACCTGGAGAGCATCAACTGTGTGCACAGGTAGGGAGAGGAGGGGAGGGAGGCAGCTGGCCCTTGCCCTGCTCCCGGGAATCTAGGGGAAGCAGAGTTAGTGAGGGCACGGACCGTGTTGGGATCCCAGCATTGTCCCCAACTGTGCCACCAACTCAGAGCGCTGATGCAGCTTCTGAACCCACCTCCTCCTTATCAGTAAAATTAAAATCTGAGGTATCTGGTTGGAGCTCCAGCCCCTCCACTGTGAGTGCCAGGACACTGCCTCCCACCTCGGCCACAGCTCACTCTCCTCCAACTGGCACACTTGGTGGGACATGACCCAGGTAAAAGGGATTGGGCTGGAGCAGTGCCAGGAAGATCCTGGTCTGGACACCACCCCGGTTCCCTGGCATCCCTGGGCTGCTGAGTCCCAGCCTCTCTGTGGCCCTGGAACAGCCCCTTGTCCACCTGCCCTTGCTCATGTCCCTGTTACAGGAACCTGATCCCACCATCATCAGTTATGTGGCCTCATGCCTGATTCTACACAGAATCACATTAGGGGAGCATAAACACACAATCACTCATGCGGTAAATATTATGAAACTCCTGTTCAGTGCCAGGCACCATCCTAGTGTCAGGGACAAAATCATGAGCAAGACAGCCATCCTTTTCTGTGGGAAGCTTACATTCTCGTGTAGGGGTCAAACCCAAGATGTTAGCAGTCCCAGGCTAAGATGGTGAGATGATAGATTTGTTTCCTTTGTTTGTTTGTTTATTTGAAGTTGTTATGCTTTTAAGTCATCTTTTCAATAATAAAAACAAAGGTTAGACCGGGGCAGGTGGCTCATGCTTGTAATCCTAGCACTTTGGGAGGCCAAGGCAGGTGGATTGCCTGGGCTCTCCAGTTGGAGACCAGCCTGAGCCAGAGCGAGACCTCGTCTCTAAAAATAGCCAGGCATTGTGGCCTATAATCCCCACTAGTCGGGAGGTTAAGACAAGAGAATTGCTTGAGCCCCAGAGTTTGAGGTTGCTGTGAGCTGTGATACCTTGGCACTCTATCAAGGGTGACAAAGTGAGACTCTGTCTCAAAAAAAAAAAAAAAAAAAAAAAAGCAAAAGTTAGGGAGTGGGGCCTGGCTCTGCGGCATCCTGTGAGCCTCTGACAAGCAGGCAGGGAAACTTTTGGGTTTGGGAGCGATTCCAGACCACAGGGTAAACCAAGTCAGGGTGCTTCTCCTAGGAGGAGCCAGAGCTCAGCTCTGGGGTAGGTGACCTGGTTGCACCCTTTTCCTACCTGTAACCTGCCAGGCAAGTCCCTTTGACTCTCTGTCCAGGTCTGCTTCCCTGCAGCAGGGGACTCTGAGAGCCTCTGGGTCAGGACACTGTGTGTGATCCCGGCACCCTAAGTGTCCATCAGAGTCAGCTCTGCCTCCACCGTGCCCGCTGTGATGATAAAACCTAAACAGTCCTACAGAAATGCAGGGTGCAGGGCAGGACTCTGGCCAGGGAAGCTGCTGGGGTTCATCCCTGAAGAAGCTGCAGGGTGACAGCCTTCCCAGCACAGAGGACCATGTGGGCATATGGGGAGCAAATCCTGGGAACCCACACAGGCTTTGAGCTGGAGATTCATGAGAAGGACTGATGAGAGATGGACTGGCCTTCAGAGAGAAGGAGATGACAAGGTCCTATGCTTGTTGGGGACAGAGGGTTAGACAGGCAAGACCACTGGGTGGGGGCTGTGACCCACAGGTGCGGCCAGATTCTGCTCCAAGCCTGGGTCTCTGGCTGGTATTCCTCTCCTTTACCTCTGTCTCCCTAAAACGTTCCGGCTCCCATGGCGGGCAGCGCCTCACCCTGGTCTGGACATCCTTTCTTCCAGGGACATCGCCGTCCGGAACATCCTGGTGGCCTCCCCTGAGTGTGTGAAGCTGGGGGACTTTGGCCTTTCTCGGTACATTGAAGATGAGGACTATTATAAAGGTGAGGGGACATTCTGGCTCCTGCTTGTCCGTGGAGGGTCACCGAAGCCTGTGGCTGGGACAAGGGTCTCTGGAGAGTAGACCGTAGTTCTGGATAATTCTGGATCTTGCTCCCTGCTTAACTCTTGTAAACCTGGTTGTCCACCTAAAGCCTCTGTGACTCGTCTCCCCATCAAATGGATGTCCCCGGAGTCCATCAACTTCCGCCGCTTTACGACAGCCAGCGACGTCTGGATGTTTGGTGAGTAGTGACTCTGAGGGGCCAGGGAAAGGGCTTGGGTTCTACCTCTAGGACTAGGCTATGAGGGGGTGCAGGGAGCAGAAGTCTGCCATCACTCCCCAAGTTCCAAGGGTCCTATTTTGCTGTAGTCACTGAGAAGTCCCAGAGGTCAGAAAGCCAGAGGAAATAGGGGTGACAGACTGAGGGCTGGCCTGGGCCATGTGGGAACATCTTCCTGGAAGTCTCTTGTGATGAGTGTGCACTTTCCCAAGCAGCCCGGAGGACTAGTGTGAGGCCACCCTAGAGAGAGGCTCAAAGTCATAACTCTGAGGCTTACTCTGAGAAGGAGGTACAGGGAGTTACGAGAATAAAAATGACAGTAGATGGTCAGCCCCTTATAGGACACAGGCAGTGCATGGTCCCACCCAGGAACATCTCATTGTTATTACTCCCATTCTCCAGATAAGGAAACTGAGGCTGGGATGAGTCAGGGGTTTGCCCACAATGCAGGGGCAGCAAGTGTTGCCACTGAGCTTGGACTTCCAGCTCTGAAAGGGGCTTCACTCCCTCCTAAGAGAAGGCACTGGGGGTCCCAGCAATGTGCCTTGGACTGCCACCTCCTGAACCCTAAAAGTGCCACCTCAAAGGGGCCGAGGGAGGGAGGCCTTAGTTCATGTACTGCAGATGTTGGTCACCAGTCCCTGGGAGGACCACTGGTCAGGCACTGCCCCAGGGTGCTGGGGGAAGGGGAGGATGACGCGGGCACCGCCCCTTGGCTGGGACCCAGCACTGAAGGCCACAGTGCTCCTGAGGGGAGGGCCAGCTGTCCCCAGCACGGGGCCTGAGCATCCCTCTTCCCCCAGCCGTGTGCATGTGGGAGATTCTGAGCTTTGGGAAGCAGCCCTTCTTCTGGCTGGAGAACAAGGACGTCATCGGGGTGCTTGAGAAAGGGGACCGGCTGCCCAAGCCCGACCTCTGTCCCCCTGTGCTGTACACACTCATGACTCGCTGCTGGGACTATGACCCCAGTGACCGGCCCCGCTTCACGGAGCTCGTGTGCAGCCTCAGGTGAGTGCGCTGCTGGCCAGCCACACTGGGCAGTTCCAGTGTCCCTCCCTAGCAAGGCAGGGTCAGAGTCTCCACAGCTCTACACCGCAGCCCTCCTTGTTCCTATCTTCTCGGGGAGGGAGCTCAGGTTCAGGCTGGTGACCCCTGCACCCAGGCAGTGACAGGAGGGCTGGACTTGCACTCAGAATCTGCTTCTGACCAACACTGGACCACACACATGTCCAAGCAAGATCGGCCAATCCTTCCGGCCGAAGCAGGGTGCCAGACACTCCACACGGAGCTTGTAGCTCTGGTGGAGGATGGAAGGCTGAGCCCAAGCTCAAAGACAAGGTCACGGGGTGGGCTGGGGGAGCCTCGCTCATCTGGGTTCTCAGTACTGAGCTTGGCGCCTTGCCCACAGGATAGGCTCAGAAACTATCTTCTGGGTTGGAAAAGCCTGAGTCAGGCTGTCGTCAAAGAGCAGGGGGCTCTTCACAGATGTGGCCCTCGAAGCACCATGCTCTGGCTTCTGCTTTCTCCTTTCAACTTTGATCATTCCTCCCAGATAGCAAGGAAGAGGGTAATTTTTGACCTGTTACCCAGACTGTGACAGAGGAGCCTGTAAGGGGGATTAGGGGTTCAAAGACCTGGTCCTTCCCTCCCCAGGGACGGGGAGCTTGCTGGGGACAGGCATCATCCATCAGGGGTTCAGAGTCCTCCCAACCCCAAGTAGCCCACCTGCTGTCAGCTCTCCCATGGATGGTCTGATGTCCTGTGGTTTCCTACATGATACATGTCAACAAACTTTTCCTGTAAAAAGGCCCAACAGTAAATATTTGAGGGATTACAATTTATACAAGTCTCTATCAGAAACTGCTCATCTTTGCTATATAGCTCAGAAATAGCCACCAGCTGGGTTCCAATAAAACTTCACCTGTAGACCTTGAAACTTGAATTTCACATAGTTTTCGTGTATCATAACATATTTTTCTTCTTTTAAACTTTTCAATCATTAAAAAAAAAATGAAAACATTCTAGTTTGGGGTCATACGAGAATAGATGCAGGGCCAAATTTGGCCTGTGGCTATCATTTGTCACCCCTTACTTTGGGGAATCTGGTAGTTAGTTGACTTTAAACCCTGTGGGTTTAAATATTGTGATCAACATGTTGGCTTTTTTTTTTTTTTTTTTTTTTGAGACAGCAAGAAAAATAGCCCTAGAAATTGCCTAGGGGGGATGCTGAGATGCCCAAGCCAGGGGCAGTGGGAAGACCCTGAATTGTTCTGTAGGGCAGGGGTTCCAACACGGTCTGTAAAACTTCTGATGTAAAGGGCCTCTCTATTTCTGTCCTTTCAGTGAGACTCCCAATTAATTCTAGACTCTTCTGTTGGTCCCTCATAAGAGAGATTGGAGAAGCCAAAGGGCTCTAGGAGAAAAGGATCTGAAAGGTGTAATTGAGAGGTTGAAAGCTCTGAGCTGATGGAGGTGGGAGGTCTTAATCCATTCTGGGCCTTGAGAACCACAGGAGCTGTGCAGGTGTCTGTCCCCAAGCTGACAGGTGCCCCATCAAAGGCACGCAGCCAGGCCCCACCCTGGACAGACTTAGGAGCAGGCTTCCTAGTATAATCTGAAGAGCACTCAAAGCCACAACCTGACAGCTCCTCCTTAGAGTTAAGAAAGGATCTTATCAGTGTTTCCCAATCTTTGGGGAGTAGAAAGGACCCTTTTAGTGGCAAATTTTGAAAATTTTTCTATGTAATAATAGTTATACTTTTAGAATCTTTTGATGGACAAAACATAATGAGCTATACAGGCTCTGTAATGAAGTTTTTATTAGATACAATATAATGCATATGCATTTGATAACACAGCACTATCACATATTCAATAGTACATATTATTATGTGGCCATATGAACATGTGGATTCATGGACCCCTTGCAGTGACTCCAGAGTCCTCTGGACTCTGTGATTCTAGGTTGAAAAGCACTGGATTGGGTAAAAAAAGGTGAGCAGCATGTCCCCCTGTTAATGCATGCCAGGACTTTTCATGGGAAACAGGAGACATAGAAATAGACCAGGGTCAGGAAGTTGGCCTGGACATTGGAACTCTACAGTAACAGGCACAGGAGAGCAAGGGCAGGACTATAGGCAAGCTTCTGATGCTGGGCCAGGCTGGGGCTGCCTCTACAAGTACTTTCTCCCACCTTGGGTCTGTTCCTGTGATCCTCCCAACCTCAGTCTGGGGGTGGCCTCGGGGCCCACATTCCAGGCCACTCTGCAGGGAGAGAGACATGGAAGCAGGATCCAGCAGTCTCCCTACGAACAAGAGCCGCTGAAGAGCATCTTACTTTGACCTTGTTTCTCTCCCCTCATCTGATCTGACTCCTTGGCAGTGATATTTATCAGATGGAGAAGGACATTGCCATGGAGCAAGAGAGGAATGCTCGCTACCGAACCCCCAAAATCTTGGAGCCCATAGCCTTTCAGGAGCCCCCACCCAAGGTAAGCCAAGTCCTGGCCTCATGGGTTTTATGAGTCATGGCGAAGGTGGATCACCGTCTGACCCACTCTCCTCTCACTACATAGGCCTTTCAACCCCACTTCCATCCACGCTGAGCTCAGGCCATCACACCAGTGCCCTGGCAGGTGAAATCAGAGACACAGGCACCTTGTGGAATGACAGGTCAAGAATCATCCCTGCGAAGCTTTCCTTGACAGGCTAGGGGCTTCTAGTAGTATTTTAGGGGACACACAGGTGGAGGATGTCCTGGGCCCCTTCAGTCTAGTCTCTTGTTCATGTCATTTGTGGCAGCCCTGAGCCCCACACCCAGGGCTCTGTTGCTGGTAGGTGGATGGGTTTTGAGAGATCATGCCTGTATTAGCCAGGTAGAGCTGCTGTAACAAGCTACTGCAGACCAAGTGACTGAAACCACAGAAATTTGTCTCTCACAGTCCTAGATGCTGGGAAGTCCAAGATCAAGGTGCTGGTGTCTGGTGAGGGCTCTCTTCCTGGCCTGCAGATGGCCTCCTTCTTGCTGTGTCCTCACCTACAGGGGAGAGGGAGAGAGAGATCTGGTCGCCTTTCTTCTTCTCATAAGGGTGTTAATCCCACCACAGGGCTACAACCTCATGACCTCATCTAACCCTAGTCACCTTCCAAAGGCTACACCTCCTAATGCCATCACCTTGGGGGTTAGGGTTTCAACACATGAATTGAGGGAGGACACACAAACATTCAGTCTCCAACAGAGCCCAGTCTAGTCCTATTGCCCTGCATATCCTTCCCCTTCCCTCAGGCCCAGTTCAATGTTCATCTCCAAGAAGATTCCACAAGTGCCCGAGCCCCTCATGGCCTCCTACCCCTGAATGTCCACAACTCTGGATCTCTGGTTTGGCAGGTGCTCCCACATGTGGGGAGGCTACACATGCCCAGATCATTTTTTTTTTTTTTTGAGACGGAACCTCAAGCTATCCCCCTGGGTAGAGTGCCATGGCATCACAGCTCATAGCAACCTCCAACTCCTGGACTCAAGCGAGTCTCCTGCTTCAGCCTCCCAAGTAGCTGGGACCACAGGCGCCCGCCACAACACCCGGCCATTTTTTGGTTGCAGCCATCATTGTTGTTTGGCGGGCCAGGCTGGGGATTCAAACCTGCCACCTTAGGTGTACGTGGCTGGCGCCCTAGCCGATTGAGCCACAGGCGCCGAGCCACATGCCCAGATCATTAACCCCACCAATTAGCAATACCCCTGGGGGGTCGAGAGGTGATCTTTTTGTCCCATCCCATTACTCAGCAGGTAATGGGTGCTCAGTAAGTGGATGCAGAGTGATTTTATGATAATTTTGCTTGTCAACTCTCCTTCCTTCTGAACAAGCCTGAGCTATCTCCGACCTGATGTTCCCCTGGTAAGCTGTGTTCCCTCGAGGAGAGAGACAGGGACTGACACGTCTCTGTGTTCTCTCTCCAGCCCAGCCGACCCAAGTATCGACCCCCTCCGCAAACCAACCTCCTGGCTCCCAAGCTGCAATTCCAGGTAAACATGGAACCAGAGGGCTGGGAAAGTTCACGGGCGTCCCTCATCCAGGCCCTTCCTGAAATTCCGTTCTTGTGCCTTTGAGGAGCAATAACCACCCACAAGAGTGATGGAGAGGACCTGTGTTAGCTCTTCTTTGGTGCCCAAAACAGAATTTAAACTCAGATCAGAAAAATAAAAGTGCAATCCTGCCAGGCTGTCTTTAGCTGAGACCCGCCTCACGCCCACCCAGTCCCTCTGTTCCCAGTGTCCCCTGCTTCATGTGCCTGCCTGCAGCTACTTTCCTGTGTCCAAAGTCCCCCTAACCCCCGACCCTGAGCAGAGCCTTCTAAGGAGTCCCAGGAGCTGGAGACAATGATGTTCTTCAGAGAATGGGTCTCTCCCTGTTTCCCCAAGAGGCCCTGGCCCACTGGCAGGACTTCACTCCACCTCCACCCTCACCAGCCACGATCCTCCCCAAGCAGTGGGAATGCTCCTATCCTGTGTGTCACTCTTACATCTGGGAGAGAGAGAGCCCAGCCTCCTCTCATTTCTTCTCTTTTATCCCTCAGATCAGAGTCGTTGCTTAAAAATGGAGCATCTCAACCAATAGAAACCACGTTCGTTTATGTGGTGCTCTTTACAGAAAAGTACTGTGGTCATGTGTTTCTTCTCAAGGAAATGTCAAATGTGCCAACTGTGCCAAAATATAAGCCTATCCAAGAACTATTAAGTCCTTTTCACATGGAGAAAAAGACTTGATTCAAAAAGTGGAAGCAGGGTGGCACCTATAGCTCAGTGGGTACAGCTCCAGTCTCATACACTCAGGCTGGCGGGTTCGAATCCGGCTCGGGCCAGCTAAACAACAATGACAACTGCAACAACAAAAAAATAGCTGGGCATTGTGGTGGGCACCTGAGGTCCCACCTACTCAGGAGACTGAGGCAAGAGAATCGCATAAGCCCAGGAGCTGGAGGTTGCTGTGAGCCGTGATACCACAGAACTCTACTGAGGTTGACAAAGTGAGACTCTGTCTCTTAAAAAAAAAAAAAAAGCATGGGCGGCGCCTGTGGTTGAAAGGAGTAGGCTCCAGCCCCACATGCCAGAGGTGATGGGTTCAAACCCAGCCCCGGCCAAAAACTTAAAAAAAAAAAATAGCCGAGTGTTGTGACGGGCGTCTGTAGTCCCAGGTACTCAAGAGACTGAGGCAAGAGAATCGCATAAACCCAGGAGCTGGAGGTTGCTGTGACCTGTGATGCCACAGCACTCTACCCAGGGAGACAAAGTGAGACTCTGTGTCAAAAAGAAAAAGAAAAACTAGCCGGGCGTTGTGGTGGGG
>CAUYQV010114307.1:0-29238 GCA_963574575.1 Galagoides demidoff | reverse complement strand
GGTGACTGGAAAGATCACCTATATGGTCTGTCTAACAAGGGTACAAGTGAACTTTTCTAGAACTAGAGTATAAATGTTTTAACACAATAACTAAGTAAATAACACAAAGTCTACATTAACCAGTTTGATGAAAATATTTCAAAGTGTATATGAAAACACTACACTGTACCCCATGTTTGCATTAATGTATACAGCTATCATTTAATAATAAAAAAAAGGTGACTTCATACAATCATGAAAAAAAAACTTGCTTATTTTTATTCATAATATTTAAGGAAATGTTGAAAAACACAAATTACAAATATAAAAGCAGAAAATTCTAGCTACCAAAAAAAATCTGTATTGTTACATTTTTCTTGATTTATAAATTTCATATTATTATTAAAATTTTAAGGAAGTAGAATAATTAAGCAGTAAAACATCCATAGATATTAAATTAGGCACTTGTATCACCATCACCATTATCATCACTGTCGTTTTTTAATAAAGATATCCTACATCACATACAATTGGTGTAAGTAAGTAAACTGATGGTTACTGAATTTTTTGTTATTAAAGAATTATAAACTATATATAACTAAAAACAAAAGGTTTAGTAGATGATTTACCAAAGGAAAAACTGATGTGGATTCCTGTCTAAGTGACTGGTTGAATTGATCAACATTTTGAAAATGTGAGAAACTACTGTAGCAAAATTATTATTTGAAGCTTTCACAAAAATTAGCAATGAACCATTTTGTGTTTTAAATGTTTGTATTTGTATTGTTATATGTTAACATATTTATGGTATGCAGCATAGATGCTGTACACCGTATGTACAGAGACATTTATAACACAGAGACTGTGCATCATACGACCTGTGTCTATGTTGTATGGCATACAAGCATAAAATATATCTGTGAGTCTATTCTAATTAGGATTCTGGCTACAGGAAGTATCACATCTCTGGAGTTTACACCTGATGATCTGGGGCTTATTCTAATTCTAGTCATGACTGGCTTTAGCAAGGAAGTAGAAGTTATTCCTCTCTCTAAGGAGAATTCCTGACATTCCTTGATCATTACAGAGCCTAAGCAAGTGGACAGAATTGAAGATTAAAAAACAAATAGTATGGCCAAGAGAAAGTAACATACACATAGTGCCTACAGGATCTTACTTCCTCCTGTAATTCAAATCCTTTACCAACTGTGTGGATTTATGATTTATGCATTTATGGTCTTATGCTTATGAAATAATTTTCTAATTTTTGAAAAGTCTCTCCTTTTCTATCCCAATTCCCTACTTCTTTATTCCACACGAAACTGAGGTATCCAAATTTGTTTAAAATTGATTTAAAGCATTTTAAGAAAATTAATTTAATAATCCTTTTAGTAATTTATTCTGTATTGAATAACTAACCACTTCTCAGAGTGGTTATGAAACTTCAGAAATGTATAAAATTTACAAAAATTTTAAAAATAACTTCAAGTGTTACAGCTCTTTCAGAATTTGTCTAGCAAGTTTTCTGGTTTTTACTGGAACCCTCCCTCATTCCACCCCCCAACCCCCCGCAAAAAGTAAAATGCAAACAAAGAATTCTAATATCAAGAAAGTAGATGATCTTTTTTTTTTTGAGACGGAGCCTCAAGCTATCCCCCTGGGTAGAGTGCCATGGCATCTCAGCTCACAGCAGACAAAGTAGATGATCTAATGCAAGGTCGGGGGTAGGGGAATTAGGGAGCAGGGAGAGAGAAGGAGAGAGGGGAATGGGGGTCACAGAGCACAGCACACCTGTTGGGGGCAGGACACAATTATAAGAGGGACTTTACCTAACAAATGCAATCAGTGTAACCTAATTCTTTGTACCCTCAATGAATCCCAAACAATAAAAAAAAAGACTAATTATCATGAAATCCACACCCCCCCAAAAAACGCAAACAAAGAACTGAATGCTGCTAGATATGCTGCTTTTAGCTCACCTAGGAAATAAAAGACAGTAAGCAACAGTAGGCAGTATCAAAAACAGAAACAGAGTATTAAAAACAGAGTTATCACGCTGGTCATGATATTGCACCTGTAATCCCAGTACTGTGGGAGGCCAAGGCAAGCAGATGGCTTGAGGCTAGGAGTTCAAGACCAGCATGGGGAACATAACAAGACTCTGTCTCTACCCAAAATAAAAAAAAAAAAAAAATTAGCTGGGTATGGAGGTATGCGTCTATAGTCCCTGATGCTTGCAAGGCTAAGAAGGCAGGAGGATAGAGAGATTAAGCCCTGGAGATTCAGGCTGCAGTGAGCTGTGATTGCACCATTGCCTTCCGGCCTGGGCAACAAAGTGAGACTTCATCTTCAGAAAGAAAAAAAAAGAGGTATTAAATATTTTCAAAAGACATTAAATTTTATATGAAAGTCACACAATTAGAAAGTTAACAGCATTCCATCTTCCTTTAATCATTAAATTATCTTAGGAACTTTTACCTAATTGCCAGTTAACTATCCACACCCTACTCTTGATGTCTCAGATAGATACAGAACTTTTCTTTTTTTATTATTATTGTTGGGGATTCATTGAGGGTACAGAGAACCAGGTTACACTGATTGCACTTGTTGGGTAAAGTCCCTCTTGTAATTATGTCCCACCTCCAAGAGGTGTGTCACACTCGGTGACCCCCCGCCCCCAGCTGCAGATACAGAACTTAAGTAGTTTTTTGTTCTGTATCATTATGCCTATTGACTAATTTTGGCACTGTCCATTACATTTTCTCCTTCCTCATCACATTCAGGTACTCCTCTAGGCCAAGCTATCATCATTTCATAT
Organism: Galagoides demidoff; assembly: GCA_963574575.1. Taxonomy (NCBI): domain Eukaryota; kingdom Metazoa; phylum Chordata; class Mammalia; order Primates; family Galagidae; genus Galagoides; species Galagoides demidoff. Next base: position 26,441 of record CAUYQV010114307.1, on the reverse strand, counting down.
CTGGATAACTCTAATGGCCTTTTAGACAGGCTCTCTAATTTGAGGTCTCTCTATAACATAATAGCAGAATAACTTTCTTAAACTATACTTTCATTATATCCTTCCCATATGAAGAACTATAGTCATTTCTTAGTTCTGTAATAATATTAACAACATTATCATTTGTTAAAGCTAATACTATGTCCCTGTCCCTGTGTTAAGTGTTTTACTTAGATGACTCAAATCATTCTAAAAACACACTAAGTTAATTATTTCCAATTTATAGACAAGAAAACTGAGACCCAGAATGGATGCTGACTGACTTACCCAAAGCTGCACATATATTAAGTGACCAGGCTCAGGTCTGTCTCTATCCAAAGCTCTTCACCAACATCTGGGACACATCTTGGCACAGAGCAGTCATTCAATAAATACTTGTTGAATAAATGAATCATTATGCTGTACTACCTTAGTATACTGTTAATAATAAAATGAAAATATCTATTTTTAATTCAAGGCCCATATTCTACACTAAGCAAAATAGCTGGCATACATTACCTGCTTAGTAAATATTTGGTGAATGGAACTAAACTTAAAAAATTAGCCCAATTAATGACACAGATAAAAGATCTTATTGTGACTTCATGTAATCCATATTAATATTTATTTATATTTCTCTTTACACTGGTTAAAATTATGTTTACCTATATTTTTGAATCAGGTAAACCATAAGTATAGTAGAATCTCTTAAGTTGACCACCTAAAGAGGCAGTAACAAACTGATGGACACATGGAGGTGGTCAACATAAGGAAGTAGGCCTGCTGCGTGGAAATGTACATGTCGTGCATGTCCAGTCTGTGGAAATTACTTCAACTTAAGGAGGTGGTCAGCTATGGAGGTTCTACTGTTTCTATGTTAATTTTATTAACAATTAACTTAATTGCAAAATAGAAAAAGCTTCCACGTTGAGAAATAATATTGTTGGAACACTAAATATTGTTTGTGAACATGTTGGACATGCACACCAAATTGCTTAGGGTGTACAGATTCCTAAACAGTCTGAACAAAATTCCTTGGAGATAATGTTTTAAAATTTTAATATAGAACAAATGTCACTGTCTAGCAATTTAAAGATATAAGGGACTTCAGAGTTCAATAACAAATACAGAGTTGTTATTTGAAACAGAAATGTGGCTCTTGAGAACAATCAGTTCAGTATTCTAACAGCAGTTATAGTGTGTGGTCATAACCATTTTTTCCCCTTTTACAGAGGTCTCTAGGTGCACATTTTTAATGTATCCTAGCAGTTTCCAGTTAATGTTTTATATTTCTGTAGCTATTATTTTCTGTTGAAAGAAAACTAGTAAAGGCTGAGTCTAGAAAGGAAAAACAAAGAAAGAAGATCAATATTAACACTCTACAAATATTGACTTAGCAAAGTGACTTTGTTGTCTTTCTCTCATAGGAACTGATATTGAATGAATGACTTATTTATAAGAAACATGAATTGAAAGTATTTGTTAAACAAAACAAAAAACTTGCTTACCCAGGTATATAATTAGAGAATCTACTCAAGTTCAAAAATTTGAGTCATCATTTTTCTACTCAAGACCTTAAAATAACATTCTCATTCAACATTTATACACTGGCTTACAGGTGGAAATGCTGCATTCCACAGTATTCTAAATCCGAAAAGTTTCAAAGAATTACTTTGCAAACTTTACTGTTTCTGTAGGCACTGAATAGTGAATATGCACACTTAATGTCAATTTTTTAAGAAAAAGTCGTATCTATTAATTTAACATACTATACCTTTATTAAGTTTGGCTCCGTTAACTTTGAGTTTCGGTTACTATTAGCACTCATGGTAATTGTGAAGGAAACAGATGTTTTGAACTTTCTGGTGGTTGACAGTAAAGAACTCCTGGTGTCACCTGTAATAAGTAATGGTTATTTGGTCTCCCATTATAAAAAGTTGTCAATAGTTCATTTCTAAACACAATGCACTCTGGGAGGCTGAGGTGGGCAGATGGCCTAAGTTCACAAGTTCAAGACCAGCCTGAGCTAGAGCAAGACCCCATCTCTAAAAAAAAAAAATAGCTGGGCATTGTGGCAAGTGCCTGTAGTCTCAGCTACTTGGGAGACTGAGGCAAGAGAATTGCCCAAAAGTCTGAGGTTGCTGTGAGCTATGACACCATGGCACTCTATCGGGGGTGGCAAAGTGAGACTCCATCTCAAAAAAAAAAAATAATAATAATAAACACAATGCAGTATAAAAGGTTCATTGTATTACTTTAACTCTTTCTTCTTCCTATTGAATAAAGTCAGAAGTTTTATATTTATCAGGCTTTAATGATCCCTAATTTATGGGCTACTAATAAGATTCCTTATTTCAATATGTCACCTTTTTAGTCTGAAATTTTAGTTTTAATAAAATACAATGAGCATAGCCAAGTCAGGTTCTATAATAAAATTTTACTCCAATAGATTTTACAGCTAAGAGAGTCTAAAAATGGTAGCTAACAGAAGTTAGATTCTCATTTGTTTTATCACTGATAAGTTGAGATAGGAGGGAAAAGGTTATCTGAACATGACCCTTCATTCCTGATCAAGAAGTTCTTGGTGTTAATGTAAATACCTTTACTTGAGAATGTTTCCTCATCACCTTTTCTTATGAGTCTAGGTGATGGCTTTGGCACTGGTGATGGGTCTCTTTCAGGGTACCCTTCCATGTGGCTTCCAAACTGCTGACGCCTCAGTTTATTGTCAATCTCCAGTTTTTCTAGTGTAGTCTTGAGACACTGCTCATTGGTCGTCATATATAATTTACAAAACTATGTGAAATAAAAAGTAGTCCAGGGGGTAAAACATTCAATCATACATTCAGGAGGAAGAGAAGGCAAGTGCACATTAGTAGGCAAGGGATAGACTGATAGAGGGAATATTTCCTACTGTGCTTGGTTACTCATTTTATTTTCCTGAATCAGATTGACCAGCCTCGAGTGACCTAGTGAAATGCAGCCATGATTCAACGAGGAGGTCATACTGTAAGTGAAAATAAAATGCTACACAAGGAGAGGTGATTTATTATTATTTTTTTACTGGACGTGTAGACTTGCGTTTGTTCTAAATAATTTTTATGATTTTTTCATCCTAGAAAAGGTACATTTGTGAGGGGAGTCTCTATGTTTGTACGTACGTCTGTCTGTATGTATGAGTACACAGATTTTAACTCGGTTATATCATTTTTTAATGTAGTCATCAGATTACAATTTTGAGACTAGAGAGATTAAATTTCAAGTACAGTGAGTATATAATATATAAGTACATCGCTGTCAATATTAAAAAGATGTGTCCCTTTAAAAATACTTTTCTGACATGTTAATTATCTTAATTTAACCACTTCACATGCATATATATATATCTCAACACAGTATATCATAAATACATACAATTTTTGTTTGTTGATTATACCTTAATAACACTGAGGGAAAGGGAAATAAATTCTGTACCTTGATGTAGTCAAATTTGCCATCAGCATTTACATCAGCCAAATTTATTACAGCATTTACTTCTTCTCTAGTCATCTTCTCACCTCTCTGGAAAAAAAAGATTTTAAAGCAACATCATTACCACTTGGTTATTCATAGGGATAGTAGAAACACATTTTAATCTTTTCTACAAGTAAATTTGACTATATGGTTTCCTTATAACTCATAATGAGTATTAATGTCAAGCAAGGACACTTATATAAAATAAAATTTTATAATTTATTAAATATTGTGAAAGTGTGCTGGATTCTCATAATTGGATCACAGAGTCTGTAATAACTGCTATTGAATTTAGAGTAACGATATTTTCTCAAATTGTCCCAAGAAACAGAATAATATCTAATCCCTTTTATACTTTGTTTTCCTTTTATTTATCACTGATGGACCTATCACTGATTTTTTTTTTTTTCCCCATCACTGATTTTTAAAGAGTTCTGGGCAGGAAGGAATTGCACAGGACACAAAGGGATTTTAACATAGGCTCAATTTTATACTTTAATCTTTTATTTACAAAGCACCTTTCATTCAGAAAGATCCATAAGTTACTTTATAAATAACATGTATCTGATTCATTTCACCTGCCCATGAAATAGTTACGTTTAATGTGAACTTCAGTAACCAAAACTAGATTCTAAGCTGTTTTGCAAAATGTATGTATTACAAAACAGTTTCACAGATCTTACCTTTGTTAGAAATTTATAAAGGTCAGTGTGTGATATAGAGCCTTCATCATTTACATCTAATTGCTTAAATGATTTTAACAGTTCTGCTTTTGAAGTAGGTTTTTCATTCCTTAAAATCATACAAAAATCATCAAAATTCAGTTTGGTAGTTTGTGGAGTCCAGTATTTACTAATCATCTTTTGGGATGGACTTCTTCCTGCATGCTGAAGAGCTGCCCAACAACACAAGTATTGTTTGTTATTGTAATACCTGGAGTTCACATTTAACTGCACTTCTCTTAAAATCATTATATATTGTGATATTAAACAAATATGCTGTAAATACACCAATGCATTACCTACATGCCAATTGTTTAGTGATGTCAATGCATGCCTGACTCTGAAAAACAAAAACATATATGCCTCCAGCTAAAGATTTTTGGATTACTAATGCCAGAATTAAACACATTTCTCCTATTCTCACATTTGGTTCTTAACCTACATGGCTTAAATAACTGATAATACCTGATTTACTTAAGAGCTTTTAAAGGAAAAAAATTTAAAAACAATCATCTATTTAATACATTTAATGACATAAAGCTAACTGCAAAAAGCATAAATTATCTAAATTATCGCTTTTTCTGGCTGAGCAAATATCGTAACGACAGTTCAGCTATAAAAAGGAATGAAATTCTGCCATTTGCAACAACACGGATGAACCTGGAGGACAACATCTTAAGTGAAATAAGCGAAGCACAGAAAGACAAACCCCACACGATCTCGCACATGTATGGAGTCTAAATAAAGACAGTTCTGACCACGGAAGCAGAGAGTAGTAGGACTGTGGTTAGGAGAGACTAGAGAGGGGACCGGAAGGGGAAATGGGGAGCGACTGGTCGATGGGTATAAAGTTGCAATTAGATGGCAAGTAATGAGTTCTGGTGTTGCATAGCACAGTAGGGTGACTGGGGTGAACAGTGAGGCACTGAGCATTACAAAACAGCTAGAAGAGAAGCTCTGAATGTTCTTTCCAAAAAGAAATGGTAAATACTTGATGTGATGGCTACAAAACACAACATTTGTATCTATTAAAACATCAAATTGCACCCCATAAATATGGACAATTATAATGCATCAATTAAAAAAACAAACGGGAGTAAGGAAACCATTCATCTGAGAATATTAATGTCAACAAGGGACACACTCAGCACTGCTGGGTAGTGGCTTTAAAAAATATTAATCATATTCCAAATGTCCAATACACACACAAAAAGTAGCCACTTGCAATTACAGCCCTGATAAAAATCAAGAAGGTCAACATACTTCGAGAGAAGACTATCAGGGAGACAAATTGGTCAAACTACTCTTAATTAATTATCCATGTTCTTCTATCTGTGAAAGGCAAAAAAGTGGAGTCCTCTGTGGCACCATTGGAGATAAAATAATTAAAAAAGAATCTTCCATGATTTTAACAAAAACCTTGATTACCATACTGTCCTAGGAACAAAATGTATTTTATTGAGTATGAAAATAGATAATTCCTTAATTCATTTATTAACAGAATCAGAGAAATGGCATATGCGTTTTAGGATTCCAACCCTGGCCAACTCACACTCTTTAAAAGTTGGGAATAAAAGTAGAATCTAATGAATTTGTAATTTGAAGGTCAAAAATCTATAGTAAGGAAAATCTTATTTTTTGTCTAGTTTTGAGAAAATAAGTATGTAAAACAAGTTAGGACATATTAACAAAGAGAAAAGAAAATAGATGTGTAACTCTTTCCCACAAGTCTGGGCAGCTTAGCATACATACGCTTGCTATCTTCAGTAACAAAGAAAACATTGTTTTTAAAAATGTGCTTTTAATTACAAAAGAACTTCCTTAGAACAAAATTAATTATACCAAAATATGTACTCAGTTAGTAGACATTACCATATCTAAAAAAATGATACAATCTATTTCCTAACAACTAATTTTAATCTCTAGGTTCAGAATTAGTTGAATCTCATTATTAAGTCTGATACTAGCAAAAACATTTTGTAACTGTAGATCTTTAAAAGTTAACAAGATACTTGCCAGGGTTTATTTTGAGGTTTACCAGAGTCTATAACACCTGTATTATTTATAAATTGACAAAAAAGGAACTCTAAAACTGTGGCAATACTATTGCTTTATCCACCCCTAAAATGGAAACGTCACAGCACATTTACGTACATTAAGTGGCAGGATATAGATGAAAGACATAGAAGAAAGAGAAGGCACAGGTTCACATTATTTCTTTTAAAAAAGTAGATTCTCAGGAGTCAATTATTACAATGTTACAAAGAATATTTTACCATAAAATCAAAAGTGTACATAACACCAAAGAGACAAACATTGCAATATCATCCTCCCACAAAATTTCATCAGACTGAGAGCACCTTGATAACACACATAGTTTCCTTCACAGTCATGTAAAATATGCTAAATTTTAAACTTATATTTCTTATCTCAGTATATTTTCACAAAAATAAAGCAAAAAAAAAAAACTCAGCTATTTTAGAAGTGATGGAAAATCAGATGTAATTTTAATTGGATTTCTGCCCATACCATTTAATGTGTGTGATTAAACACTCATATGTAAAATTCAAAATGGAAGATTTTACAAATTTTTAAATTATGTAATTTGATGTAAAATTGAACATGACTTCAAAAATCACTTCAGTTACTGGATTTGTGTTTAAACTATTTTACAAATAATGTCTTTTATTAGACATCAAATACATTTTAATCTCTTCAATTTTCATGTTCCCAAAATGGCTTTCCTGAAATAGAGAACTTACTGCTTATAAACCCAAAAACACTGATACAAAAATATGTCGGAATTTGGGTTTAAAAAAACTGCTTCTAAAATTGGCAAAATAACTCAGTTTCTTTATTCATAAAGTTACCAGTTTTCATGAAAGTGACATGAATAATCAGTGTTAACCTGATATTGATGTTTATCACTTTTTAATAACTGAAGACCTTTAAATCATTTGGTACCCTTGGCAAAGACCAAATCCAGTGGTTTGGGGGATATTTGCTACCAGAGGAATTTTAAAATGTGATATTGGAGAGAAGCAATAAAAGGCCAAAAAAAAACCCAAAAAACAAAAAACCAACAGTAAAACCCCCAGAACTCTTAATTCTTTTTTAAAAAATATTTCACCTATCTCCCAATCCTCCACTTTTATATTACACCCACTTTATATATTCTTCACATTTTCCTCAAAATAGGTGAAATTCCGATAGTGACTTAAAATTAAGTATTTTAATTCTATTATTATAAATCTTAAAAGCACTAAAAGGAGAATTTTAAAATATTTTTTAGTAACTGATGGAAGTTTTAGATTACCAATCTAGTCTGTAATAAACATTAAAAGTTTTCTTTTGAAGTTCGTAGAATATGTAACTATAGAAACTGGCATAATAGCTTACTACAGTTCCAATGCTCAAGTTTTTCTAAGAAATTGGGATGATTTAACAATGTAATTCTAATTCCAGTCTTTCTGGAATAAATATTCAAATTTAAAAATGTTAATTTTTAAATTTTACCTAAGTAAAGTTGATCCTTAGAAAAAATGTTTTCTAAACTGCTTTTGAAGACAGTTAAGTAGGCAGCTCTACAATTCATATAAAATATTTCCTCTTCGGTTAGTGGAGATTTCTTTGTTCGAGGACCCTCTGAAAATGTTGATTTCTGACTGGAAAAACCTGCATCGCTTCCTGGACTGATAGCCATTCTATGAGAAAATAATTTTAAACATTGTTTTAGTCAATGTTAGTCACTTAAAATGCAAATAACATCATGTCTTTCAAATGGGTGGGCAGAATCAAGATATTAAACTTTTTAAATGTAGACAAAAAGGATGAAAATTATAACACACAGATGGAAAAAGAAGATGAACATTATAGTATGTATATGGACACAGCCTTGTTGATTTCTAATTACATATATGTATATAGACACATATGTGAATATAGTTATTTCTTAAATATGTGATAATGGCCAAAGAACAAAGAAATAATACAAAATAACCATCACAGGACAAGGCAAAGTGCATTATCTGTTCTCTCAAAATAAGAGAAGACTCTTCATAGGGTTGTTAAGAGGATTAAATCAGTTAGCACGTGTGAAGCATATAGAACATTGTCTGGTACACAGTAACTGCTAAATAAACTGTAGAGAGTGTGAAACGGCACAATAATGAGAATTTGGATATGAATGGTAGCTGACACCCATCCTCCCCAGCAGGATCAATGAGATTTCATTAACATCGCAGCAACAGAGCCTCACATTTCCAATTACTGAATTTTAAAAGTCCCATTTCTAAGCACTATTATTTTCTTTATTAATAAGAATATTTGGGGCTTATATAGCATCTCTGCTAAGAGCTTAAACAACTTCCATGCATTTTTGTCTTATCCCTTCTACAGCGGTCCGTTTTACAGATGGGGAAATTGGAGGGACAGAGGCGCCACTGAGCTGGTAGTAAGTGGTAACACACACTTGGTAACAGTTTCTTCTTTGTTAATATTGATGAATGTTTACTGAGCAATAGTTACTATGAGGTACTAAATCGTGCTGGTGGTCTAACAGCTTCTTACATTACTTTACCTGGGTTTGACTTCTGAAAATACATTCCAACCTAATAAACTGAATATTTCAAGTTCAACAATAAGATGACACAGGTAGGGTCCCCTTCAGGACTCATTGGATTCTGATTCAGGAGGCCTAAATCACTTGTACCTTCTTGAATTATACAGGTCTTTTACACTTGGGAAAGAAAGATAATAATCGCTTATCATGGATGAAGTACCCTATTTATAATATACAGACGCCTGCCTGACACTTTCCTATTACACCAGATTTAGAAGGACCCCACAGGGATGTGGTGTCACAGTCTGGTTACTGCAAATTGCTATCACTATAATTAAGCATCAGAGTTTTAAACACATATGCGTCCACGCATCTCCTCACAAATGTGAAAGAAAACTGTTCCGAGGCAGGGAAAATGAATGTTCACTTTGTAGCAAGCAATTTTAAAATGTAAGTATTTTTAAGATTGTTCTTACAGACTCTTTCTAAATAAGGTGACTCCTTCACGTGGAAATCCCAAGGCAGAAATGTACCAGAATTCTATTCTTTCCTTTTTTGCAACGAGAGACTAAACTGAAGCTTAAATAAATATGTAACTGCACCCTCAGGCTTGGAAACCTCCTTTATTTAAAACTCCAGCCCGAGACGGAGACAGGGGCCTAGAGAGTAGATTGCAGCAAACGGCTCCATAAATAACCAGCCACACAATAGCAAGAAAAATAAACTGTTACCAAGCGCCCAAAGGGCCGAGCGAAAGCAGAGGGCCATCCGGTAACTATTCCGACACCGTGAAATACGTTCACAGGTGATTAGGGCAACACCTCATGTCTTTGCTTGCTGTGGAAATAAAACTGCATTAATATCTACATTTGACGTGAACGCGCGGACCGACTGTTCACGCAGAGAAATGAGAGAAGCAGGGAGAGAAGAGGCCGCGGCACAGCGAGGGAGGAACGCGGACAGAGACAGCGAGCTGCGCGCTACCCAATTCCAGCTCACAAACCCGGAGGCGCAGCCAATTCTCCGCAGCGACTCCGCGACCCTCTCTCCGCCGCGGGACCGACATCTGCCTTGCTCTAATTACCATAGCAACCGCACCTCGCCGCCGCCGGAAATAAGAAACGGAGCACCTCCTTCAAACGGTCCGGCTAGGAATCTAGGGAGTTGTCGACCCACAGCACACAGGGTTGGCCTTGTTGCTCCCAATCTGGGATTGCTATGGGCGGAGTAAAGAGAGAGGGTCCCCTGTTGCCACTAGCAGGGCGCTAGACTTCCTGCCTCCCCGTTCCTCGCACACCCTCGGATCCTTTATCGCGAGGAGAGTGTTTCCGGCGGGCAGCGGCAGGTGAGACACTGCGTCCTGCCCTTTCGCCCGCGCTTTTTAGGCTTCAGAGTTTCTCCTCCGCAGGTTCCGACTCCGAAGTTGCTCAGCTCTCTTCATCCAGCGGCAGTGGTGCTTCCTTGAATCTCGAAATGCCGTAGGTATCTCCGCCCCCGGTACTGCTGTTTTAGAGGCCCTTCTGAGAGCAAGAAGAGTAGATAATATGTGGGCCGAATAGCCTGTTTGTTTTCTGAGTATTAACTTTTCTCTGTTGACAGTTTCCTACGCTTGGTGCCCTCAGCCCGCCTCCTCCTCCTCCTGCAGGGCTCATCCGGTAGTCCGCGCTGCCTTTAATTCTGTTTCTCCAAGTTCTTTGATAGATTTTATAAGCTAAATAAGGTTAACAGGCTGAAGATAAAACAGGGTGGATGAAAACACGCCCCTATTATTTTTAAAGCCTTTTCTGCCTAGGTAAATGTGGTGCGTTCATAGAAACTTGAGGGAGAATTCACGGACTTGGGTCCCGACCCCTGATTCCAATTAAAAGTCACTGGTAATTAAGTCCCTTATTGATTCTGGGGTTCGGTTTTCTTCTTAAAAATTTTTTTTATGGAGGGCAGCGCCTGTGGCTCAAAGGAGTAGGGCGCTGGCCCCATATACCAGAGGTGGTGGGTTCAAACCTGGCCCTGGCAAAAAAAAAAAAAAAAAATTGCAAAAAAAAAGTTTGTATGGAATGATCTCCAAATTCCCATCACGAGCCATCTGATTATTGAGAATGACCATGAGGGGAATAGGCATTACTCAAGATAGTATTCATTTGTTCTTCCTACCCTTCATTTGTCCTGCACCAAAATGCATAAAGCACACTTGCTGCCCTATAGAAACTTTAAACAAACAAAAAAAGTCGCTAAAGAACTTAGAGGAGGAGTGGCTATCTAATGCATGAAATTCATCTCTCCCTGCTCTTTGTCTTCAGGTACAGTCTCTAGAGTAACCTGTTCCTTCGTTAATTTATGAATTGAGTGAAATGCAGAGTAACAGCAGGGGAAATATTTATACCAAATAGGACGACATGAAAGTGGAAGGATGTGTAATAACCTTTGTTTTTAAATCTTTATGATGTGGTATTGTATTTAGCAACTTACCTACATTTTCTCATTGAATCCTAAAGGACATTGGGAGGTAGGGGCTGCTATTATCGTTACAGAAAAAGAAACTCATCACCTAAGATAGTGTGCTACATGTAGGTATCAATAAATGCCATGTTTACTTAGAAATTGTGGATTATTGGGAGGGTTTCCTTTTCCCAGAATTAGGCAAAAAGACTTGTGTCCGTGTTGCATTAGAACGATCACCCAATTATACAAAGCTGCAAGATAGCATAACAAAAAAAAAATCCCTAACTAGGAATCTAGTAAAAACAAACATGTGTATTTGCTTAATAAGGTATGATACTTCCAGAGCTATATTTGTGTTCTAAGGGTGGTGAACCAAAAAACTATTAAAAGTGGAACTTTCTGACCACTGTCTTAACGTAGCAATAGGTACATGTTAAGAGATTTTTAAAGTAAATGTGTTCTGACAATAAAGACAATATTAAAATTGAGGTTGACATCTCACATATGTAACAACTTCTGTAAATTTGTATGTTTAGCAATGTGATTTAAGACCAACTTAACAGTTAAATAATGCATAAAGCATACTAGCATTTTTAGTAGAGGATTTCACTCTTTGTTAGTAAACTAAGTGATCTTTTAAAATTTTATTTATTTATTTAAAAATTATTTTAGAGCAGGGTTTCACTCTGGTCACCCAGGCTCAAGTGCAGTGGTGCAGCTCACTATACCCTTGAATTCCTGAGCTCGAGTAATCTACCTGCTGTAACTTCTGGAGTAGTTAGGACTATAGGCCTAGACATACTATAGACACTGTACTTCCAGCATCCAACAACTGTTCTGTTTTTAACTTACAGTATAGTTTCCAGTAAATTTCATAAGATATTCAGCGTTTTGCTATAAAATAGGCTTTGAGGACAAGTGTGGTGGCTCATGCCTGTGATCTTACCAGCACTTTAGGAGGCAAGATGGGAAGATTGCTTGAGGCTGGGAGTTCAAGGTCAGCCTGGGCAACATGGCAAGACACTATCTCTACAAAATAATAAAAGAAAAATTAGCCAGGTGTGGTGTTGCAGCTACTTGAGAAGCTGAGGCAGGAGAATTGGTTGAGCCAGGAGTTTTAGATTACAATGAGCTATCATGGTTCTCTAGCCTGGGCTGCAGAGCCAGACCTTGTATCTAAAAAAAAGTAAATAAAATAGACTTTATGTTATATGATTTTGCCCAACTGTAGGCTAAGGTAAGTGTTCTGAGCATGTTTAAGGTAGGCTGATGTTCAGTAGGTTATGTGTATCAAAATGCATTTTGGACTGATGATAATTTCTGTTTAGTAAAAAGCGAAAGATAAAATCTGAGGACAAACTCAGGTGACCTCAAACTACGGCCCATGGGCCACATGCTGCCCACCTAGGACATTTATCTGCCCTGCCGGGTGTTTTTGCTGCCACTGCCTGTCCTGCTCAGCAGCCAACTCATCCCGGGGCCTGTAGTCCGACCCTCCAACAGTCTGAGGGACAGTGAACTGGCCCCCTGTTTAAAAAGTTTGAGGACCTCTGAACTAAAGTATATTTTCAGTTTAGGATGGATTTATCAGTATATAGCCCCTTGTAAGTGAAGGAGTGTCTATGTATTTTTTGCTCATAATATCTTTAAAAGATGTGAATTTTTTTTTGACATACCAAATTTTGTTTATTCATCAGTTCGTGGATATTTGGGTTCCACGTTTTAGTGATTATGAGTAATGCTGCTATAAGCATTCATGTACAAAGATGTGAGTGTATAAAGCACAAATTATGGCACTATTGTGGGATTTATGATATGCACTGACATAACATGCATTATAGCACAGAGGACAGAGGGAGCTGACTATGATGTTGTAAGATCCTATGTTTATGTGAAATAGTATTATTTTAAACTCTAGACTTTGGTAAGTTAAATTTTAATTTTAATTTTAATTCTCAGTAACATCTGAAAAATGCAAAGAGGTATACCTAAAAAATAAAGGAATTGAAGTGGCATATTAAAAAATATTCCCTTAATTCAAAGGGTAAGGAGGAACAAAGGAGCAAAAGCAAGTGGGACAACTAGGAGACAGTAGCACAGTGGTAGATCCAACCGTACAATGATGGCATTGAATCTGAGTGCAGTAGAAATGTCAATGGAGGCTCTGCACCCGTACCTCAGTGTTAAGGCCCTGGCCACATATACCAGGGCTGGCGGGTTTGAACCCACCCTGGGCCTGCTAAACAACAATGACAACTACAACCAAAAAATAGCTGGGGGTTGTGGTGGGTGCTGTAGTCCCAGCTACTTGGGAGGTTGAGGCAGGAGAATCACTTAAGCCCAAGAGTTTGAGGTTGCTATGAGCTGTGATGACACGGAACTCTATCAAGGTCAACATAATGAAACTCTGTCTCAAAAAAAAAAAATGTCAATGGACAGGTAGAGATTATCAGCCCAGATTTTTTAAAAAGTCTTTTCTGTCTGTAAGTAACAAACTTAACAGTAAAAAAATGGGAAAGGCATATGGCAGGCTAACAAGTGAGAAAACAGTCATGTAAAATGAAAGGATAGCTGACACTTAGATCAAAGAGAACGCAAACTGTCCATGTCCAGTGTGAAAGCAGATATCACCATGGAGTAAGTATTAAAAGGGATGATGTCATTAAAGGCTTTATGCCAGTAAACTTGACAACTTATATGAAACTGACAAATTTCTTTAAACATCCAACTTAGCACAGTGGCATAAGATTAAATAGAAAATCTACATAACCTGATACTCATTAAGGAAATAGTATTTGTTACAAAGAACCTTCCCACAAGAGCCCAAATGATTTTACTGGCTAATTATGTGGTACATTTAAAGAAGAAATAATAATCTTACCTTTGCTTTCTTCTTAGAAAATACAGGAGGGAATAAATCCCAACTCATTTAATCTTCCTAATACCGTTACCACCTAACTCTGATAACAAGATATGATAAAAGAATTGTAAGAAAATAAAATTACTGACCAATATATTTTGTGAGCATAGAATAAAAAAACCCTTAAATGTAATCCAGCAAAATACATCATGCCCAACTTAAGTTTATCCCAGGAATGCAAGTTGGTTTAGTATTTTATATCCATTATGTTTCATAAAAGTAGGATAAAAGAGTTACTAAAGGCAATCATGGCAACAGCAAAAATAAATAAATGGGACCTGATCAAGTTAAAAAGTTTCTGTACTGCTAAGATATAATCAACAAAGCAAAGAGACAGCCTTCAGAGTGGGATTCTCTGGGATATTTCCATGCTGTGACTCCAACAAATGGCCATTAATCAGAATCTGCAAAGAACTCAAGCAAATCCACACAAAAAAAAGAGCAAATGACCATAGCTTCTTAACAGATTAGAAAAGAGACAATATTTGAAGAGTTTATGCCTTAGTTTTTTTCTAGAACTGATAAGACACAAATTGATGTAAAGTACTTAGAGATAAGAATATGGAGACCTGTAATTAAACCATCTTACATATGCTTGATGGAAAATCTTTAAAAAAAAAAAAAATCTGTTTTTTTTTTTTTAATTTATTGTTGGGGATTCTTTGAGGATACAAGAAACCAGGTTACACTAATTGCATTTATTAGGTAAAGGCCCTCTTATAATCGTGTCTTGCCCCCCAATGGTGTGGCACACACCATAACCCCACTCCCTTCCCTCCTTCCTTCTCTCTGTGCCCTCCTCTTCCCCCACCCCCACCTTGTCATTAATTGTCCTCATATCAAAATTGAGTACATAGGGTGCCCACCACACCATCTAGCAATTGAGTACATAGGGTGCCCACCACACCACCTAGCAATTTGGTTTTTTTTTTGGTTGCAGCCATCATTGCTGTTCCGCGGGCCTGGGCTGGATTCAAACCCACCACCTTAGGTGTATGTGGCTGGCACCTTAGCCTCTTGAGTCACAGGTGCTGAGCCCAGAAGAGCACTTTATAATACCAATGGATAAAAATTATCATGAAAATAGAGCAGAGATGAATATTTGTGTCCTATATTATAAGTATCAACCTTCATAAAGCAAAAAGTACAGGAGATATAAGAAGTGTTAATATAAATTCATTATGTTCCAAATCTTTAAAGCTATGAAAGAGCAAAAATACAATTAAAATGAAATCTATTTATATAATTTATCATAGTAGCAGATCCAATAAGAGAATACAAAATTAATATAAAGCTCTGCCCTCTTCTGTATGGGTGCCTATGAAATGTGCAACAAATTTTTGCACCAAAATTTATATCATCCCACGAAGATGACTTTGAATTGAAAAAAGAAAGAATGAGTAAATGTAGAGTACTCTCTCATCACAATGTGATAAAACTAGACATTAAAAAAGAAAAATAAAACTCCTACCATTTGCAAATTTTAAAACTTTCAGCTGCAGTATAACCACAATAGACATGACACTTCTTCCAAAAATGGGGGAAAATAAAGGGACACAGCATTACTGAACCATAGTAATATTAAAATCCAGCCAGGTACATGTTGCCAGTTTGTTAGTAAGGGTTCAATCCTTCTGTCAGAGAGTTGTTCAGCATAACTACTGGCTCTATCCTCTGGGTTTTTGGTTCTACCTTCTGAATCATCCCTCCTTTACCAAATAGCTTCTGCTGTATCTAAGTAAACTTCTCAGCAGGCTCCTAAATGCAATAGTTCAGAAATTCAAAGGCCTCCCCTCATTTTGTATTGCCTCTTCCTGTAGGTCTAAGTTGATACAATTCCCTTGGAAACTTCATGGACTTCCTGTGAATCAATTTATTATCCATTTTATTGTACAATTGTCATACCAAAACTTCTTCAAGCCTTTCTCTACCTTGGGCTCCTTATTAGGCTGCTGTGGAATAGTACTTTTGATATTCTTAGAAACATTACTATTTAACAGGAAAAATCCACAAAGCATGCCTTCAAGAACTTTAAAAATCCCTTCGTCTGTTTGAAAGTGCCCATGAGGCACCATACTAAATCTTTCTGAGGTTTTAACAAAGGGTTTTTAAGTTATACTCTGGACATCATCTTTACCCTGATAGAATTTTGTGATTGGTTTCCTAAAACCCTTCTCTACTTTCAGAACTTCTAGGAGATACGGGGGGAAAATAATTATTTTTGAGCTCAGCAAATACTGCCTACTGCATGTTTTCAACCTTTTGTTCAAGAACTAAAAAACTCCTTTTTTAGTTCATCTCTTTCTATCTGTACATTTAATATGCAATTAAAAGAGCCCAGTTAACACTTTCAACATTCTATCTGGAAATCTCCTTAGCTATTAGTTTATTAGGTCTATTAAGACTCATTAGTTTATTAGGTCTACTTTTTATTGCTACATTACTGCATTACTGAGTTTTGCTCAATTTTTGCCACTACATAACAAGGATCTCTTTTCCCCCATGTTCCTATAGCATTTTCTTCACTTTCCTTTAACTTTTCCCCCACTTTCTCATCAACAGAGCATGTGGGTGAGGAAGAATTCCTACCGATATCTTTGAAAAGTATACTCTGCCACATTTCCTTTGAAGATAGGCATGGCTATGTGGTTCACTCTAGCTAGTAAAATATAATCAAAAATGATGCAGTTTACTGGCCAATGATTGACTCTCCAACCCATTCTTGCCTGTTATGGCAATTACAGAAGCAAATGTTGATATGGAGATGTCCTATGAGCAGAGCCAGTATTGGAAAGACAAACATCCTGATGGGTCAGATGAATCCACAGCAGATTCTGTATAATTAAGAAATAAATCATTTTATATTAAACTGCAAACATTTTAGATTGCTTGCCACTGCAGCATAGCCTAGTGGCTAATGTACTCCAAAACTGAAGTATCAAGAAGAAAGATATAAAATTATTACAGCCTCCTTAGACAAGGTCAAGGAAGATAATCAACAAGGACAAACATTTCGTAGAGCAGAGTCAAGGATTCATACATCTGTATGCATATGCACATATGAACATACTTTCTTGAATGTATATGTATAAATGCATTATTTGGTTAAATCATTTAAGAGAAAGTTGCAATAAGCATGACTTTTTGCCCTTAAATACTTCATTCTGACCTTTCTAAGGGCTGAAGCATTCACCAACATAACCACAATACTATTATTATACCTGAGGGATTTAACATTGAAATAATAACATAGACAGATCGGCCATCTGCAGTGGAACCACTACCAAGATGCAGATTTTCATAAAAACCCTCACAGGAAAGAACATCACTCTCAAGGTTAAATCCTCAGACATGATAGAAAATGTAAAGGCCAAGATCCAGGATAAGGAAGAAATTCCTCCTGATCAGTAAAGACTCATTTCTGCTGGCAAGCAATTGGAAGGTGGACATACTTTGTCTGACTTCAACATTCAAAGGAGTCCACTCTTCATGTTGTGTTAAGACTTCGTGTGGTGCTAAGAAAAAGCAAAAGAAGTCTTATGCCACTCCCAAGAAGAATAAGCATAAGAAAAAGAAGGTTAAGCTAGCTCTCTTGAAATACTATAAGGTGGATGAGAATGGAAAAATTAGTCACCTTTGTCTAGAGTGTCCTTCAGATGAGTGTGGTGCTGGAGATTTTATAGCCAGCCACTTTGATAAACATTATTGTGGCAAATGTTGCCTAACTTACTGCTTCAATAAACCAGAAGACAAGTAATTATATATAAGTTAATAAAAGACATGAACAAGAAAAAAAAAGAAAGAAAAAATAACATAGAGTCCATATTCAATTTTCCCAACTATTTTAAAACTCTTTTAAAGTTATTTTAGTTGTTTTAGTTGTTGCTGATGGTTTAAGATCCAGTCAAGAATCACAGATGACATTTTATTGTCATCTATGTTGTTGGTCTTCTTCAATCTGGAGCAGTAACATCCCCCACCTTTGTTTTGTCTTTAAAAATACTGATATTTTTCAAGAGTTTGTGTCAGTTGGACATAAAATGTTCCACAATCTGGGAACAGATTGTTCCCTTATGATTATATTCCAACTAAACATCTTCAGCAACAAAACTACATAAGTCACATCGAGAGACTAGATTATTCTATACCATTCTGTTCCCTGTAACACTGATGCCATCATCTTAACCCTAAAAGAAACATACTCCAGGAATAGATGAACTGAAATAAAATTAGATTCTTGAGGACTTTTTGGATCAGAACAATCATATTGCCCTGAGCTGTAAAACTTCAAGCATTTAAGTGACAGAAAAATAAATGTTCATCTTTTTTGAGGTCTCAGTATTTCCATTACTAAGCAAATACAAGGAATAAGAAAGGAGCAAATACAAAGGAATAAGAAAGAAACTAAGTAGGAGATCTGGTGTAAGTAACTCCTAAACTTCTAGTTATATGAATTATAAAATGACTTTTTTTTTTATCTAAACTCGTTGGAGTTCGGAGCTTATTGTAGCAATGATTGTTACATATCTTGAACACATCCTATCTGACACACAGGCTCTATCACATCTTTGAAAATATATAAAAACAGAGAAGAAACAAATAATAAAATCCAAGTAATAATAATACAAAAAATATTTTGTATAATAAATAAAAATATGTAAAAAATTTTCTAAGAAAATGACAATTTTTAGCTTACTAAGGTCAGAAACTTGTTATTTCTCTTTTGTGTTCTTAGTTCTCTGTAGAATGACTGAAATATCTCATATACAGGGCCTAACTCTATTAACAGCTATCAGATAAATTAATTACTAGATTATATCAATAAAATAGGTAAAAATTAAATGATTTTGTAGATGTACCAGGATATCTACAGTGATGGGGAAAGAATCATAAGAAAAAAGAAAATTAAAATGATTAAACCAGAAATATTATGGGAGAACTAAGGGAAACCAAAATCTCTGGACATTTTCTCTGAAATATCTTTGATAGGTCATTCTCTACTTCTTGCAATTAAGAAACAGATTCCAAAATAATGATCAATTAGTTATGTGAAGAGTTCTCCCCACTGGAAAGCCAAATACACTGGGAGATTCAAGTCCTCAGAGACCTTAAAGAGACACCGAACCTAAGAGAACGTTTCTCATGAGGGATCCAGGGAAAAGAGAAAATAAGCACATCATCAAATTCCAGCTGCCTTCAACACTGTTATTTCTCCAAATAGAGAGAGACTATTCAGACGATGTCTTCTGGAAGATGCTGATAGAGCCCCTAAAGTGGAATAAACCAAAAACTCTCCTATTGCAAAAGGATATCAATGGGCTTGCATTTCTAATATACGTTCTTGAATATGGTTATATTTTTTGTATGCAGATTATGTTTATGTATATGTTTAAGTGTATCATTAAGTGTTCATACTTTTATATTAAATGTATCTTGACTTCCACTGTAATGATGTCTATATAACACATGGTTTATTTGTGACTTTAGATAAACCTGGCATCTGATGACATTGGGCTATTCTTCTGTGCTTGTATTTAGAGATGTAGTGTGTTAGTGTGTGGATTTGTAGAGTTTATGTGTGTGGTTTAGGAATTTTTTGAAGTGTTGCCATATAAGAGAATGAACTTTGAGAGTCTGTAAGGGACAGTAAATAGGCAGTCAAGGAAGGTCTTGTCATCTCTTTCCTGAGCACTTTTTTAAAACTGAAAAAAAACCTCATCTCTCAACATAGCTGAACTGTTTAACTGCCTATAGGAACCTGAAGAAAGGATTTCTCAAATTCCTTTCCTCCCATTGAAAACTATGAAATTTATCTGATGGTAAAATGATTTTAAAAAGCAGAAAGGTTGAATGAATTTGGTAACTGAAGAAAGAGACAGAAGAAGGAAAAATAGGCTTGGCACCCGGAGCACAGTGGTTACAGTGCCGGTCACATGCACCGAGGCTGGCGGGTTCAAATCTGGCCTGGACCGCTAAACAATGACAACTGCAACAAAAAATATAGCTGGGCATTGTGGTGAGTGCCTGCACTCTCGGCTACTTGGGAGGCTGAAGCAAGAAAATAGCTTAAGCCCAAGAGTTTGAAGTTGCTGTGAGCTGCAACACCAAAGCACTCTACCAAGGGTGACAAGTGAGACTCTGTCTCAAAAAAAAAAAAAAAAAAGAAAGAAAGAAAAGAAAAAGGAAAATAGAGGGCAAGAGATGATATTTGGGTCAGAGAGGAGACAAATTGAGAGGAAGAGAGAGAAAACAGGTAAAAGAAAAGAAAAAGAAATAGAAAGATTCAAGAGGGAAAAGAACAGGAGAGGAAATTCTTTTGACTTGGAATGGGATTTTTCATGCCTTGAACATGGAACAATTCTGGCTGTGAGCATAAAAACATCTGTTAGGAGAGATGAGAAATGTAGAAAAGCTGGAATAATCCAATCTCAGCCCAGGAGGAACTGAAAACAAGAGTTCAATGTGTTCTTCTGAAAGGCACTGTCAGGAAGGGATTAAGTGAGGAATCTAGGCTCAGAGAGACATTATTTATCCAGGATTCCAGGAGTGATCACAGATGGAATACGGACTCAGTGCTGGGCTGCCTAATTTCAAAGGTCATGATATACTAAAAGAAAGGGAGTTCCAATGCTATGATCAGATACAAAAAGGGGTCACCTTTGTCCACTTCCCAATTCCACAGTTGAGACATTTTCTTGCCATCTCTGTCTTCCAGTCAAAGGGATATGAGCAAGATGAGGGAAAACACCTCCGTGGTGACTGAGTTCATTCTTGTAGGTTTCTCCCACCTAGTCAACCTCCAGGGCTTGCTGTTCTCTCTCTTTCTCACTGTCTACCTGTTGACTGTGGCAGGGAACCTCCTCATCGTGGTGCTGGTCTCCACAGATGCTGCCCTCCAATCCCCTATGTACTTCTTCCTTCGAATCCTCTCAGCGCTGGAGATTGGCTACACGTCTGTCACTGTCCCCCTGCTGCTTCATCACCTCCGCACTGGTCGGCGCCATGTACCTCGCTCTGGATGTGCTCTCCAGATGTTCTTCTTTCTCTTTTTTGGTGCCACAGAGTGTTGTCTCCTGGCAGCCATGGCCTATGACCGCTATGCTGCCATCTGCAAACCCCTTCACTACTCACTGCTATTGAGCCGCCGGGTGTGTCTACAGCTAGCTGGGACAGCATGGGCCTGTGGGGCGATGTTGGGTCTTGGCCATACCACCTTCATCTTCTCCTTGCCCTTTTGCGGCCCCAATGTCATCCCACACTTCTTCTGTGAGATCCAGCCCGTCCTGCAGCTGGTGTGTGGAGACACCTCACTTACTGAATTGCAGATTATTTTGACTGCTGCCCTCCTCATCCTCTGCCCCTTTGGCCTAATCCTGGGCTCCTATGGGCATATTCTGGCTACTATCTTCCGGATCCCATCTGCTGCTGGCCGTCGCAAGGCCTTCTCCACCTGCTCCTCCCACCTTATCGTGGTCTCCCTCTTCTATGGCACTGCCATCTTTATCTATATTCGTCCTAAGGCCAGCTATGATCCAGCCACTGATCCTCTTCTGTCCCTCTTCTATGCTGTGGTCACCCCCATCCTCAATCCCATCATCTACAGCCTGAGGAACACTGATGTCAAGGCTGCCTTGAAGAGAATCATCCAGAAAATGGGATCTACAGAGATTTAAAAAGGCAGTGAAATGTGACTGCTATTCAGAACTCCCATTCAGCTCCAAATAACCAAGGATTAAAGAGAGAACAGGCTTGGCTTCAAAAAACAGATTCAACTTTGAAGAGCTGTTATAGTCAAGTCTTCTTCTTAGACCCTACCCCACAGCATGCACATACTCTATCCTGCCTTCTCTTGCAAGAAACAAGACCCCCGGGATGGGGGATCAATTTTATAAGAACGGCAAGCTGACAACTAGGAGACAAATTACAAAATGTCATCCCCACCAGACTACCAAGGCAACACAATTTTCAGCCACAGGTTAAAGCCATTTGACATTTGTACATCCTAGGTAAGGTATTTGTTTCCCCAGTGGTGCTACTGGTAATACATTAGCATACATAACTATACTAATTAAATCTGTCTGGCTCGGTGCCCATAGCATAGTGGTTATGGCACCAGCCACATACACCAAGGCTGACCTAGCCTGGGCCAGCTAAATAACAATGATGACACTGCAACAAGAAAATAGCTGTGCATTGGGACAGGTACCTGTAGTCCCAACTACTTGGAAGCCTGAGGCAAGAGAATTGCTTAAGCCCAAGATTTTGACATTGCTGTGAGCTGTGACTCAATGGCACTCTACCAAGGGTAACATAGTGAGACTTTGTCTCAAAAGAAAAAAAAAAATCTATCACCAGGCAAACAGCAAATTCCTTCAAAGTGACCAGAAAAGTTTCAATGAATTTAAGTTCTTATAGAAATCTGTATGACACTGTTACAAAAATAGAATTTCATGTCATATAAACTGGAATTCAAGGCTTAATTCTTCCAACTGATTGGCTATGTGATCACAGGCAAATTATGTAATCTCACTGAGCCTTAATTTCCTTGTATATAAAGTTGGGATAACCATACAATTTATTTCTTGGGGTGTTTGTAAGGACTCATAGTCCTGTTAATCACCAAACTTAGTATCTGGCACAAAATAGTGTCTTAATGTTTTCTCAATCTATTTTCTCAATAGATGAATGAGTCAGACAGGTCAGCACAGAAAGTAATGTCTAGCTCACACTGGATGCCTTTTCTAAGGGAAGAGAAGGGTATTATTGAGATTTCAGTGGTATTGGAACTGAAGCAACTAAAAGGAAGGTGGACCAAGCAGCTCTACACATCACTGCTGCAGGAAACTGCCACCCAGTAAAGACATGAATCAAAAGCAACCAGGACACCAAAGAGCAGAAGAATCAGCTATGACATGCAGGGGAGTCAATGACCTGCAGAACAAGTGAGATAAGCAGAAGGGACTAGTCAAAAAGAGATACCTCCAAGAGGCAAGTATTTATTCATAATTAAAAATACAAGTCCTCATACTTTTTATTATACCCAACACTTATTCAAATTTGCCAGCATTTACTGTGAACTTTCCATGTGCCCATCACTCTGTTTGACACTGTGGTGATTGTCAAGTAAATACAGGGTGTGATCTTGCCCAAATAGCACTTGCTGTCTGATTAGAGAGAAAACACTGACCTCCGTGAAACTGTCAGAAAGTAAGGCAAAGTAAGGATGTGCCTGAAAGGCTGAAATAAAGAGACAAAAGTGTTACTCTCCCCATCTACACCCTCAAGAGGCACAGAATGGCCTTCCCTGTATTCATTTTATCTATGATTAAATCTCAGAACTGCTGTTCTTCAGTACTTACCAAAGCTTCAGCTGAGAGGACCAACATTTAGGAAGGGTTGCCAAAAGGAAGGGCAAAACAGTTTTTCCCCTGATAATCTAAAATACTATCCCCAGCCTAAAGCAGACCAACAGAGAGCAGCACTTTTTTTTATTTCAAATTAATGAGGGTACAAATTTTTTAGTTTACATTGTTCTCAATTCCAAGGTAAAGTTCAACTTGTAGAAGAGCTCTTCACCCAGGGGGCAAGCTGAGTACCCTTGCATCGTGCGCATTAGGCGAGATCCAGCCCATTGCCCTCCCTCTTCCCCCCTATTGCCCTCCCCACTCCCTTCTCCCTCTTCCCCCTTGTTAGACTATATTTGTGTTTTACCTTTTTTATGGGCATGCAATTGTTTATATACTGGAAGCACTCTTAAAATACTTAAAAGTTTCCACTTCCTACTTATTTCTACTGGCTCATCCCTCATAGAACTGTCTTGTTAAAGGGTGTTTTTAGCATCCTGCCATTGGATTACACTGAGGAAGATTACAAGAAGCAACACTATGAAACTCAAAGGGAACGTTTCTTTCACATATCAGTGACAGAATCATTGTGCTTTTCCTGTCACCATAAGCAATAACTTTTTTCTCACAATTTTATGGAGGCATAATATTAATAAATAGCACATATGTAAGTGTACAATTGGTAAGTTTTGACATGCCTACAATGTGAAACTATCAGCATGATCATGAAATGAACATGTCCACCCCCAAAAGGTCTCCTCATGTCCCATTACAATTTCTCCCTTCCACCTCTTCCTCCATTCTTCATTCCTCTGATCTGTCTTCTATCACTACTGATGAGTTTGGTTTTCCTAGAATTTTATATAATGGAAATCATAAAATATGTACTTTCTTTAGTCTGAATTCTTTCATTCAGCATAATTACTTTGAGATTCGTCCATGTTGTGGTGTGTGTAACAGTTGATTCTTTTTAATTTCTGAGTGATACTCCATTATATGAATATACCACAATTTGTTTATCTATTCCCCTGCTGATGCAAATTTGTGTTGTTTCCAGGTTAGAGTTGTTACAAATAAAACTTCTATGAGCATTTATGTACAAGTCTCTGTATGCTTTCATTTCTCTTGAGTAAATACACAGGTGTAAACGGGCTACATCATACAGATATATGTTTAATTTTTAAAGATATTCACTTTTTCCTCTTTGCATGACAACTCATAAATTTACACCTGAATTTGTAACTCCTTTCTAGAAAGTATGCAGTATATACTTTTGAAATGCTTAGTTTCTGGCTTTACCTTATTTTTTCTATTCTACGTTTTTCTTTGTCCAGTCTCTCTCATCCTTATTTTCTGCATATTTGTATAAAGCACATTAAAGTTTTTCTGACACAAGGCTTAGAGCCATCCACAGGTAAAAAATCAGTAAGGGGAATTATGGAATGGAAAAGCTCTGGGTTAAGACCAAAAACATGATCTCTAGTCTGTTACTAAAACTTTATGTGACCCAAAACAAACTCTTCAATACCTTTCTGGTTTTCAACTTTATAATTAATAAACAGAAAGGCTGAGTGTGGTGGCTCACACCTGTAATCCTAGCACTGTAGGAGGCTGAGGTGGGAGGATCACTTGAGCTCAGAAGTTGGAGACCAGCCTGAGCAAGAGTGAGACCCTGTCTTTACTAAAAATGAAAAGTTAGCCAGGCCTTGTGGCTGGTGCCTGTAGTCCCAGCTATACAGGAGGCTGAGTCAGAAGGATCACCTGAGCCCAAGAGTCTTCCTGTGAGCTAAGCTGATGCCATGCCTGAGCAACAGAGTAAGACTCTGTCTCAAAAAAATAATAAAAATAAACAAATAAACAGAAATGCTGAGTCAAATGAGCTTGGTATTGGGTTCCAGCTCCACTATTCTACACTTATTTCCCCCAAGAACTCTTTGCTGTATCTGATTCTCTCACAAAGAACCAAAAGAAAATTGTGGTGAATGCTACTTCTCCTCCACCACTACCAAGAAATGTTTGACTACATTAATTCTGGGCCAAACATAAGCATGTTCACTTGGTTGCCAGGGCTATCAAAATAGGTAGCAAGTTTCTGAATTCAGAACTATAACCCCAGACCTAAAAGAAATCAAGCAGACAGATTTCTGTTCCTTTTATTCACATGGAGAGTCCAGGATAGCGAAGACATGCATGTGCTTTTGGTAATGAAGAAAAAGGCACAGGGAGGAACCACTTATTGGAGAGATCTTTAGGTGACCAAGATCTACCTTTCTCCAGTGCTGAGGTACCAAGAGATCAGGTGACTCTTGTTCCCAAAGTCCAGTGAGCCTTCTGCCCTGTCTCTCTCTCTCTAGTGAATGTTCATCATATCTGTGAGCTATATCTAAGAAGCCAGTATCTAATCTAGAAAATATCACCTGCAGCTGTAGAGTCTCAGACAGGGCCATCAGCTCAGTGCCTGGTGAGATCTCCCAAAAGGGGAAAGGTTCATCAGCCTCATGGTATCATTAAAAGGCAGTCTAACAACGTGATGGGCTTGCAAACTGGGCACACGTCCTAGAAGTATTAACACAATTGTTTGGTAAGGCCCCTAAAATTCTGCTCTTAATAACTCAAAAACTCCTCCCTTACATCATGCATTATTTTTCACTTTAGAAGTATCTGATGGCTCGGTGCCTGTGGCTCAGGTGGCTAAGGCGCCAGCCACATACACCTAAGGTGGTGGGTTCTAATCCAGCCCAGACCCACCAAACAACAATGACGGCTGCAACCAAAAAAATAGCTGGGCGTTGTGGCGGGCGCATGTGGTCCCAGCTACTTGGGAGGCTGGGGCAGGAGACTCGCTTGAGCCCAGGAGTTGGAGGTTGCTGTGAGCTGTGAAGCCACAGCACTCTACCCAGGGGGATAGCTTGAGGCTCTGTCTC